>JAIKVE010000404.1:0-20911 GCA_024679115.1 Phytophthora pistaciae | reverse complement strand
GTTGTGCAGTGCACCAAGAGCAGGCGGCCTCCAATCGGAGGCACTTCTACGCTCCCTTGGGCTTTGCCTCTCGTTCGGTACTTGGCTCCAGCCGGGGTCCTCCCTTTGGGACATCTCCATCCGGGGTCACCAAACCTTGTACACTGCAATCGCGAGTCCGACCGGGATCCGCTTCTCCCATACGCCACGTGTCGCTGTCTCCCTCTCCCATAGTGAGCCTCTAAGCCAACCAATCATAGGCGCGGCTCGGGGAATTCTCGAAAATCTCCAATCCCATCGTGTCAACCGCTCCTCTTGTTACGATCCATTGTAGAGTCCATTCGCCCCCCCCCCCTGAAAAACCAACCCGTCCCGCCCGCTGCAACACAAGCCTTTTGCGTTTTGCATACTATCCCTTCCCCCGGGTAAACGATTATCTTCGTCCAATGCATTAGCTCTACGATCACCGATCCTTGCACAGCTTGCGCTTGAGCCAAGCCTTGGGGGTTCAAAACAAAACAAAAAACAAAAAAAAAAACGGAAATTCCTGGTGCGGATCTGGATCAGGTGATCCAGGATACAAATACAGTGGGTGCCAATCGCCGCCCCGTAGTTTCCTGTATTTGTTGGCATGCTCGATCTGAGTTCTAGTTACCCGGTCAATTAACCCCATACCGTCACCAAGGTCGTAGATGTTGGCTTAGCGACGGTATTTGTCCACCTTCTTTGAAATACACTCTTCGGAATATGGATTTGAACACGAGTTGATGAATCTCTGCCAATGCTTTTACAAACGTGCGCTTCAAACGTCATCTTCGCGACGCAGTACCGAGCGTTCCAAAAATATGAAATTTCTCGTTTCGTAAAGCCGTCGATTTTCGTTAGCTGGTGGCACTGGCGGGCTCTTGCCGATGCTGCTGAGGGTCAAGCCGTCGCAGTCGGCGCTGACGGGTTTCGGCCGTGGCGTCTTCTGTACTTGTTGCTGCTTGGGCCGTGGTACCACAACACGGGCTTCTGCTGCTGCCCGGGGTCAATCATCTGCTATTTGGGGCCGTGTCGCTGTAGCTGGCGACCGTACAGCCCCTGCTGCTCGGGGTTGAGGCGCTGCTCGAGGTGCTGCCACGAACTCGTGCCCCGCTGATAACGTCGGCACTGATCAGATGCGAAAGGGAGGCAATCGCACGCAGCCTGCATGCCGCTAGTCCGGCCACCCACTCCGTATCTACGTCATATGCACAGGCAATGGCGCAATGACAGCTGCTTTAAAATGCGAAGCAGTGATTTGAGCTGAGGATTTCACAGCGTAGCATCTGTGGAATTGCCTGTCTTGTCTGTAGGATCCACCTTATCTCATCGAGATCCAGCAACAACACAAAAGATTCCATCCGCAATACGTTTCAAAAGAAGCATATTTTGCGTCAAGGCGTTGGTTCTGCGTTAAACATTAACACTGTGGTTTGCGCGCGAGAAACAAAGCAGCTTCTTTACGCTGGGTGCTGGCAAACTGCGTAATTTAGTCAGGTAATAACAACACAGCATAGATATTAACATAGTCAAATCTCTTGATGTTGGTTAAAATTAATCGACAACACAAATAAGCTTCGTAAAATCCTGCTGGTTTATAATCACATTTGTTTGAACTGAACGCTCCCATAGTTGATGAAACACCTGCGCAGCTTGTGCGGAAACGCAAAATGTACAGGCCAAAGACGTAACCGAACAGATGCCTTTCGGATAAATCAAGAGAGTTGCCACAATAATACCTTAGATAGTAAAAGTGATTAACCTTATCTCAGGTTGGTACGTAACGAGCGGCGGCCACACAACACTCTGCCGACCATCACTGCTCACTTGCCCTTCCTTCAGCCAGCCAAAGAGTACCCAGCCTACCGCTGCGTCGACTACAGCTAGATCGATCGCTGCCTGCCGAAGTCTGGAGTGTTTAGCGGCCGGTCGTAAGTAAATTTTGACATTTGCCTGTTTGTCCAGATATCACGATCCCGTTCCAACCAGTTCTTTTTAATCCTATGGAGATTCAATTGCCTTGTATTATTGAGAAGTTGGGAAACATGGTAGTGGTGCCAGTAACCCAAGAGAACCAGCGTTCCTCTTAGAAGATTACCAGGGTTGTGAATTGAATATTTACCATCCCAAAACCGGGGAGGGCGCTACCAAAAGGCGAGCCTAATTAAATAAAATGCTCTGACTTACACCATTACTTTCACAATAATGGAGATCAAAATAAAGAAATCTACGCTTCAAGTAGATTCTATAAGTTTTCCTCTTCTCCAGTTGAAGCATTTAAGGGGCATAAAAAAGCGCGTTGCTTTAGTGCGGTGTTTGCTCTGTAGATTGGGTTATGGCTATGAGGCAAAAAATCTTTATTCCGACTTTAGAACGATTATGGAAAACTGTATTTTCATAATTATTATGAAGGGAATCAAAACAAATATGCAGAATTTGAGGCCATCGTTAACTGGATGTTTTATCAACCATCTCACCTACGGCTCGAGTTAAGGTTAAATACCTGACTCTGCAGGGGAAGTGATACACAGCTTGTATAAAAGGGCAGTCGGAATTTTTTTCCGAATTCGGCAATATCGACCGCTGCCTTTCGCCTCTGGCTGTGCCTCCACCGGTACCTACCGCTGTTTGACTGCCGCCTATCACTGCATCGCTGCATCAAGAGGCGCCTACTGGATTGGGGAGCACGCACGTCTGTGTGTGAAGTTGAGGGCGCTGCAGCCGGATCGCTGCTGGCTACAGCGTAGTATGCTCGAATCAACGTAAGGGCCAGGGGTAGATGTATTGAATCGTAGGGCAATGAACGACCGACTTTTGCGTCATACTATTGCCTCATTTTGGAACGCCGACTATGCATGTGGTAGCAAACGGCAGCATTGTATGATCGGGGCATGGTTTTGACCAATATTCCGTGAGTATTTATTAGGAGGCCCGAGTCCAAATTGCTTTCAAGCTGATGTTACCGAGGTAGCACCGATCGTCCAAGCAGTCCCTGATTTATAGGTCCTTACCACCAATGACAACTGGAGCCTACATATGACAACTGGAGGCTGCATGTGCAAGAGTTCCACGCGCTGCCGTAGCTGCCAACCGGAAAGAACGCAGTTGTCTATCGAGATTTCCAATTCTTTAAGACTGCCCACGTGAACCCGCCGCGAGGAATAGTTCAAGCCTCCGTTATTTTCGTGTTTATGAACGACGCTTTCCATGATGTGTACTCTGGTCCGTTTGGCGCTAAACATTGATGAAAGACCGCCGTATGCTTCATTTCTGCCGCGGCGATTTCGTAGTTTTTAGATGCAACCTGTCCCTCGCAGAAGCATGTTTTGTTTGGAATGCAGAACTTCTGCCTTCATTGCAACGTACCAGTGGGTGGAATTGACCGCGAATCCAACGCTACGGGAACGGGTGGTTTTCAAGCGCGTTTATGTGAGCGGTGCCTAGCCACTACAAATTCGGCTACCGCGCTAAAAGTCCACCGACGCCAACGCCGACCCGGAAGCTACAACTGCCTCTTCTACAGTATGGTGCACGCGCTGCGTAACTCACTTAACCAGTATATCAGGCGTTATCACGGGTACCAGCGACCGAAGGAATGTCGTCTGTCACCACGCCTTACTGAGCATGTTTCTTCAAGTGAAGGTTGTGATGGGAGGAGAGTGATGGAGAAATCAGAAGTGGTAGTGCAACTAGCGAAGAGATTGATTTGTTAAAAATGGTCTGCATGAATGCTATTCAAATACAATGCGTAATCCAATCGATTGCCTGATTCCCGCGGCTAGGGACCGCATCTTACTACTGTGTAGATGTAAACAAATCCCGGTGGTAGTCCGGAAGCCTGTGACCGCCGTAGTAGCGCTGACGGACAAAATATTGGTGGTACTCTGAGGGCCGATGGCTTCCCCGACGCAGTTACGTGCTGTGGGGCAGAATGTACTATGCACTGAATGTCCAGCGCGCGGAAGACTGATGCGGAAGCAATTGTAGACGCAATATTATATCGTCCATATTGAACCTCAGCGATAGCTTTCCTCTTTGACGAATGCCCCCAGGTGCATTCAGACGCACCATGGCTCGGAGCCGTCGAAGCCGCTGGTGGGTTCAGCATCAGCTGCAAATTTTTATTTGGGACATCTTCTACGGCTATCCGAGTCGCTGAGTAAAATCGCTGTTATGCCAAAATGACGGCGACCGGTATACTTCTTCAGCAGCGTTTCACGATTAATGTCTGTAGTCGCAGAGTCAGTTTGGGTCTGAAAAGCTTCGCAAAGGCGTAGTACCTAAACATTCTTCCGGTTCCAGAAACGAGCACCACGTAGAACGATATTCTCTGCATTTTAATCCAGAGTTGCTCAGTGGAGCCCAAAAACCCTCCCAATTTTTGAATGATAGCACCAGTATCGACATATATGTGCGTTAAGCTGATGCAATCATTTCACGAGAAAACTGTATGTTACTTGTGCCTCAATACACATTGAACATAATGACGGTCATGAAACTCACTCACGGGAGCAATATTCTAAAATATATTTGATATTGCATAAACAATATTAAATATTACTAGCACTAAAGCATGTGTGTCGCGTTTGCGTCAAGTAGATAAAAGATCAAAGTGTAGTTTGCTCTCCACCCTTAAGACGGATCTCGAGTGCAATTGATCAGAGCGTTCAGCAGAAAATCCAGAAAGCTAAAACCAACACTGTTCGTGAAGGTCATAGTGGCGGCCGCCCTCAACGCAGAAACATGCGGAAAGCTAAAACGGCGCTGCTTGCAAACTTCATAGTGGCGACTGCCCTTAACGCGGACTCGAGCCTTTCGTTATGTATATGCATTGATCGCGACCTCGTTAGGAGCGGCCATGGGTTACCATGTAACATGTAATACCAAGCATGGTACACTAATCATACTACGGAAGGGTGTTTTGCATACGTTTTTGTTTTGCGCGGCACGACACACGTTGAAGTTTGTAAGGCTGCTCTTGCTACATTGAGCGCACGCCTAGTAAAGGCTACAAATCAGGGCTGTCATCAGGTATTGAGGTTAGTTTGGTGCGCGGAGCTAACGGGGTCATCCTTCTCTCCGACCCAACGGGAACTTTCTCACTTGTACACTAATCATACTACGGAAGGGTGTTTTGCATACGTTTGTGTTTTGCGCGGCACGACACACGTTGAAGTTTGTAAGGCTGCTCTTGCTACAATTAGCGCACGCCTAGTAAAGGCTACAAATCAGGGTTGTCATCAGGTATTGAAGTTAGTTTGGTGCGCGGAGCTAACGGGGTCATCCTTCTCTCCGACCCAACGGGAACTTTCTCACTTTCGATTTTTCGGCAGGACAAAATTATTCTTAATGGTGTAGCGAGCGCGATGTTCGCGACATCAGTACCTAGCACAGCATTTTGGGCAGCATTTGCCACTACGAGGATATTAAGTGGCTCCGATGATTAAGCCCCCCCCCTCCCCGCAGTGCTACCATGAAGGTAGCTGCATCATGTTGACGGATGGTGCGCGGAACGTACACACCTATTAAGATGTCGATAATAGATGCTTCACTAGTGAGCGCTGGCGTGTGCGTCAAATGAATACATTTACCTATGTTGTTAATTGCAATTTTTGTACTTATCTTAATATGGTCAACACTATGGCAGATTCGTGTTTCCGGTCACTGCTACCACCTCTTTAATTATACGATCCACAGAGACGGAGTCGAACATCCCGTAGTGGAAGCTCAGGCACGAGTCGATGTCCACACGCTCACTCCCATAAGCTTTCGTACGCAATAGTAGGTAGCATTATACCAACCAAGTGATTGGAAAAAATATCTTGGGTTTTATTGCGGATTAAAATTTAAACCGCAGGACACTTTTAGCATGGTAAATTCAATACTAATACTCAACTGCAAACCCAAGCAATATTGCAATACTCGATTGGAACGCCGGGAAAATTGCCTGTTTGATAGTAGCCTATGGTGTGTTCTAGCTATCACTACTGTGGGAACGCTTTACAGCATCCGGAAAAAGTCGGCTGTCCAAGAATGATATATTTGTTTTCAGGAACATGATCGCCTCGAACAAGACTGCACCCAGCCTGTTCCGACGATCCGTCATCATGCACTTGGCAGAGCTAAAGAGCCTCTCTACCGAGGCTGATGTAACGAGCAGAAAACGCAAGTTTCGTGCGTCGTGACTCGTTGCGGTTTCAGCTTTATGCGCTCCTGTAGCTCGTCGTAGTAGTCACAGTCATCCAGTTGAACTGCCTGTCTTACTGGAGCTTGGCCCGGAACTTCAAATACTTTTACTGCCTCTCGTTCCGCTCCCGAGACCTCGCCAATTCTGCCCATCTGTACCTTCATAACAGCGGACTCGAACACCGGGTTGTGGACGATGTGCGCATCCTGCTCCATGTAGTACGCGAGTTCGGGAAACTCCTCCAGCATCTTGTCGGTCGTGGCTCGGGCTGCCGTTATTTTGTCTACATTTCAACCATGACGGAGTCGAACTTGGTCAACGTGGGCATCAATTCTCGCAGCACCTGTAGCTGCGTCCGACGAGGCATTTCCACATCGTGTACTTGCCTCAGCTCCGCTTCAATCTTAAAGAAGCGCTTGGGCATGTGGTACGTCGCCGACCATCGGGTATCGTTGTATTGTATCACGACGAGGTCGGTCAGCTCGGGCAGCGCAGCTGCAGCTTTTAAATGATTCGCCTTAGACGCTAACGAGCTCACGCTGTCGATGGCGGCTTTCGCCCCCGGCTGGTCCTTAATGAATTGCGTATTCGCAAGGTTCAGCTTATGGCAGGCACACCCAAGTAGGGGCACACCTAGCAAAGTGGCGGGTGCCTTGTTCGTGGGGCAGTTATCTCCAATCAACACGACAACGTCGACCAGCGACCGACCGTACATCCCGCTGATCGAGACGAGCAAATCTCGATGAGCTTTCGCCGTGTAGATATTCTCGTCCAGTGGAGGCGAAAATCCCGCAAGCACCTCTTTGCTCTCGTTGCCCGTGACGTACACCGCGAAGACGGCGACATAGTGCGTCATGCCATGCTTCTAGCCGTCAAACATAACGGCAAACTTATGCGGCAGCTCAGCTGCGATGATAGCTTCAACAAGGGGAACCAAGTGGTAGGCGTATGACTTGGTAGAACGGCTTGACACATGCACAGACTTCGGCATGCCCGCCAACTCGCGCGTGAAATCATTGTCGACCTCTGAGAAGGGCATGTCGCGCATGACCAGCCACATGAGTCATTTGAATACTACGTACTCACATTCATTCACGTAGTTGATCACTTGAAACCCCAGGGTGTTGGTTTGGCTCTTGAGTGCAGCCGTGTACTTCTCGTTGTAGTCGACGCCGATGCACGACGTCAAATGTCTTCACAGATTAGTGTAACCCGTCCCCAGCTTGTTCATAGGTGCGGTCTTGCACTTGTTGCATGTGTAAGCCTGATCGCCATCGGCGGGGTTGATCTTAAAGTAGTATCGAACTACGTCTGGAACTCGAGTGCGTGCCATACGTGCAGTCGTGGCGGAAGTGGTTGCTGGTCGGAGCGTTAAATAGAAAGTGAAGATAGAAGCAAGGGAGACGAAGACTTTGGGCTTAGCTATGGTTGGCAGTGCTGCCTGGTAGCAAACGTTAGTAGCAACGGTTAGACCGTAACCAGCTGGCATGAGAAATAATGTATTGGATAGTGCTGGAGCATTGCAATACTCGATTGGAAGCTCAGGCAATACTGCAAGTACCGAGAAGTAACGATGGCGTCGATTTTTTTTTCCACACACTGATACCAACTATCTTAGACTAAACCGTAGCTGTCTAGGGATGGCGCCGGCGCTGACAGTGCCACTATCGCTCCTCGTGTTGATGCTGAACTCCGAAAATTTGAGAAACTAACAATTCAGAGCTTCCCCGTGCAAAGCACGGCTTTGTGAAAAAAAATGAAAGAGTCACAGGCTGTGCTGCTGCAGAAGCAGATGGAGGCATAGACCATTAGCACAGTGTCATGGTCTTAGCACCTGGCATGCGGCGAAATGGCTCGTTCCATAACGTCACCTTCTTTATAGGCGCGCACCTTGAGGTGCCGGTGGCCACCTCAGACGTCGCTTGTATTGGAGCAGCGCCCACACCCGCGCCACCGCCGTTACAAGGGTCCCCATATTTTTCGTAGTAGAACCCATTGTTTCCGCATGGGTATAATTCCGTCCATCACAGCCATATGGACAACCGTGGTAAGTTTTTTTTAAAATTATTTTTGGCTTCCTTACGTTGTACAAATCATGCAAAATAGCACACGAGGTATGTTGCTCCTGAACCTCCGACAGTTGCTGTAATCGTTGAGCTGAGCGTCTTCAGCATCACCCATCTTCGCACCAACACGTCGACTAGCTGTAGGCCGGGCCCATTTCAGTACCCGAACTAACGCACCCAAACGCATTGCGTATTATTCGCGGACCGCCTGCTGGCAACGAAATTTTCATCGAGTTGGTAGAGACCTGTCGAATCCAAAAGTCCAAGGGTAATAACAGGATAACCGAAATTGATTAAATATAATGTCAAATCGGCGTGGAACATTGTTACACACCTAAACGATGGATAAAGGTACCAACTAGAGCGGAAACGGCCACTCCAACTACGAATGAATCACGGTCAATTTTCCTCCCAACACACACGAATTCATCCTTTTCTTGGGAGCCAAAGCAGAATGGCCGATTGTAGTCGCCTGTAGGATTGGATGAACACTGTTGAACGATCTTCTTTACTATCTTAATAGAGTTATGAGTACCTCATAGGCGGCATAAATACTTCGTAAGATTTGCCACTTGCTTATGATGAGTAACCTTGTGTTAAAGCCACATATACCAAGCAACGGCGTATGTTACTCGAGATTACTCCCGAATATCTGTGTATGCATAGAACATTTAACTTGCTGCAAAATAGTTTTTTTTTTTTTCATTTGATCTGGTATCACTGTCTCGTGTTCTCCACGACATGTAATATTATCGCTCATAATATGGCCGAACCTGTCGTGGTAAACCTGCCACTGGTTGCCACTTCACAGCTCCATACCTTCGAGACAAACTTGTACAATCCGTATAGTTCACCGCCCATCCTGTCGCACCGCAATATTGACTCCCACATGTCGTGATCTTCTTCATTGTAAATTCGGCATCGAACAATAGGATCCGTGGGCGCGACCCTCGGGCAACAAGAGTTGAGTCCTGAAGACTCTGATAACACGGACATAGATATAACGGCACACAGAAGCTCCAATTGTAGGTGATACGGCTCATCCTGATTGTTTTCCTTAAGAAATCACCACTTCATTGCGCCCTTATGTGTCCGGATTTCCGTGTACATCACCGTCTATGACAGCGTCGCATCCTTTGGGACCGTCACCGCTTCTGTGAGTGTCACCACCTTCGTGGGCGTCGTCTCGTCTTTCTCTAGAAGCGTCACCACTACTGGGGGTGTAACGACCTCTTCCTTCACCTACGGAGGCGTCACGATCGTCGCGAGCGTCATTGCCTTCGTGCGCGCCGCCTCCACCTACTCTGCGACGAACTATTGTTTAAGATTCCGATAGCTCAAGTGACGAAGATGACTGCGGCAAAGGTTCCGATAGCTCATCCCACAAAGTTGGCTGCCAGTTTTTCAATCCTTGTTGCGACTCAGAGTAAAGCCACACACTAAATTACGTGTATTTATATTGCTCAGTTTACTCAAGTGTTCTCTCAATGTATATTATTTAGAATATGTTTCAATAGTAAATGCCGCACCAACTTCAAGTAATCGAAATATTTTTTTTATGAAAAAAGTAAAAATCTCCAACTTGAGCGTTGAGCACTTAAGAATGCATTAAACACACATTATCCTAGCGAAAACTTTTTTCACAAAAACATGAATCTGGTTCCTTTCTATATTAAGTACTTAGCGTTCACTACTCGCGTAGTACCAGCGTTACTAGCTTAAAAACTGGATGCGGTTTCTATAAATATAAGAACCATATTTCACATTAACCTTTGGTGTTTCGACGAGGTAAAGAAGCCACTTGGGGTAAAACACTTCTTGGTCTCGGTCGTAGGGCTGAATAACGTCGTGAAACCACGTATCGACGACCAAATGTTCCCGGAACGTATCCTTGTCCAAGAACGCCGGCATCATAAGGAGCTCCATGGCCTCTTGAAGCCTCTGCAGCTTGGTTCGGTCTTGTCGACATGTTTCACTCATGGATAACTTTCCTCCGACAGGGTGAGGAGTGTACAGTTTCAAATTAGAGAGATTTCGAAAACCGTTTGCACGGCCGTTACCATCCGATTTCTGTTTTAAACATAAATTTGCCCACCCCACCTCGTCATATTCTGGTGGAAACAGCAATTGTACGGATTTTTGGGCACTAAATTCACCTCATCACACCCATCCACGTTGAGGGCTTCAGTGCCCAGAATCGGCCTTTGAGTTGCCCAAGCTTAAGTTGACATGGCGAAATCAACCAGTTGTAGAAACGTTTCAGAGGAGGAGGACGTGATGCTACTCAAGCAAGCCCTAGCGAACGAACCCTTTCGCCACGAGCATGGCAAAGTGATGGACGCGTGGAACGCCTTGGCTGCAACACTGACAGCTTGCCCGGATTTTCCTGAAAAATAATCTCAGTGGTAAAACGGCTCAAAACCGCGTGGATGCCTTACTAGGTAAGCTACATAATTAACACCAAGCTGCAAGGTATAACATATTGCACACTAACCGATAACTACAGCTACTGCGCAGTAGAAAAATCTGAGTCAGCTCGCCTGTCAGGTGTGACCGAGTCGCACACTGAGAAGGACTTTCTGCTCGACGAGTTGCTGTCGAAACTTGAAGACAGTAAGGTTATAAAGGCAAACAAGAAAAAGATCAAGGCAGAAAAGCCGCAGTTCAAGAAAGTGCAGGTGAAACCATTCCGTGTTTGGCCGTTGAGCGACTCAAGCGCAAGCGAGATGATGGACATGATGAGATAAGCGATAGCCCTTCAAAAGGCAACAACTATGCCAAGCTGGTGGATCTGCTTCGTGAGCAGAAGGAGCCAGAAATGGGGGTCCGTCAAACGCATAGGGAGCAGGAGCGGCTTGACCGTCAAGCTACGGAGACACGCTTCATGCCGTTGCTCGAGATGCTGGCCAAGAGAAGCTAGAAAGCTTAAAACTTAAGGAGCGATAAACGTTTGCCTTCATTGCCGTCTTTTACTGTTCATCTGTCTCTAAGAACTCTTGCAGTGTTGGAGGGGTCAGTCTAAAGTAGGAGCTAATCTGATTTCCTCCGTAGTAGCAGCACGGGCAGTTCGCCAGCAACATGGCTACACGGACAAACCTGCCCACGGCACTGAGGCGAACCTTTTTTTTCTTAGAATCTATGAAAGTCCACCCTCTTTTCATTATTCCAAAATTCCGCTCCACCGCCGTTGAAATAGCATTCATCTCCTTGTTGAAGACGCTTCATGCGTAGTCTGCACAACGCTCTTAAGTCACCACATACTTACTTCCAGAATAGGCTAGGTCGCCGAATATCGCCTTGCCTCCGCAGATGGGATGCTTGTCGAAGTATTGCAAAATACCACTCTCAGCAAACGCCGTTGTGTCATGACGCCAACCTTCGCACAGCCCGAAGAAGTGGATTCTAGGGCCGTCTGGAGTAGCTAAACCTGCGCGCAATAATCATAAGGATACGTCAATGACAGTGGAATACCAAATAGTACAGTTTTCTTCCTTTGAAAAAGTATACAGTGGACATGCTTGTACCCCCTGTATACTTGTCGCTACAGATTTTCGGGACTGTGCCCACGCCTCGGAGACGGGCGGCATATTGGTATCTTGGTTCGGTCGGGAATGCAAAAAAAAAACTTGAACCGAGCTTGGGCTTGCAATTGCGCTGCAGTAATCGTTCAGGTTTGCTTGTACTAGCTTCAAGAAAAAAAAACATATTCTCCTTGAATCGCCGATGTAAATAGTCAACTGCACAGACATGTCGATAAGTATCTTTTTGTAGCGATACAGCAGCGCCCATAGATTACATACTCATCCACAAGAAGATACGGCTGAGCGCCGATGTGGAGCTGCGAACGTGCTCAACATGTCGTGGAGGCGACGAGGGTAGGAAAGGCGGTGCAGCATGATGGTCAATGCCTCCCCGTGGCCGCAGTTGTCACCCTCGTTCATGATCATCGTAGCTGGAAGCGCCAACAGGTTGGCCAGGAGCTTGACACCGTTGACGTCGAAGCGGAAGTCCTTGGTGGCGTTGGCGTCTCCGTACGAGCTTAGCTCGAAGCGCACATCAGGTATAAGGGGCCACTCTGGATAGTCGAACAACCGCGCCTCCTGCATAGCAATGCATGTCTCCTCCTGACTGAATGCTAGTAGAACAATAGGAACTCTGGAGCTTCTTCCTGCGTTATCTGCATGCCGCAGAAACGCGTACGCGCTGCTGCATCCGAGCCTTGCTGCTGTGAGAGGTGCTTCTGCACTGCGTTGCAACTCTTTGATCACCAACTAGCCGTTGTCTGACGGGTCTATGCGGTCTTTGATCACCAACTAGCCGTTGTCTGATGGGTCTATGCGGTTTCGCGGGATTTGCTGCTTGAAACGTTAACTGCATCTTTACTAGCCCTACCCCTGTGTTTCACTGTGTGAAGGAAAAGTGAAGGTAGTGCTGAGCTCGAAACGTTACTATTCCGGGAAAAACGAAGTAGAAATTAAGTGACACTGCTATTTCCATCTAAAACCAAATCGGTCGCTCTTCGTCGTCCTTACAAGTAAAAGCAATGATAAGTTGGAAATTGTCTCGACAGCAAGGTCGTATTTGATTTCTCGTCATCTATGCTAAACTGAAAATTGCGTCATCAGCGCAAAGTCGACTAAAGCACGAGTGTTGGTGAGTCTGCCAATGAAGGAGCTCGCGCGGAGTAGCCTTTGCCAGTAGACCCGCGACTGCTGTAGCCCTGGAGGATACTTTGCAGCCAGCACAACGAGAAGTGATGTAGTTTCTACATCACCCAAGTCGCTGAGCAACCAGTGGGTCGTTCCGACTGCGTAGAGGCACTATCGGCCCCACGCAGGACATTGGTGCGTAAGTGGTGGAGACTTCTTCAATAGAGTCGATGTAGTTTCAGGAGTTCCTGGCCTAATAACATGGTTTCAATAAATTAGGCTTTGACACAGCACAGTGTATAGACTACATGTAGATACGTACGGTTCTTGGGACTTCGCAGGAACCATGGATGTTTCGGTACACATCTGGAGGTAGTAGCAGGCTGGATCCGGTTCATGTCTGATAGAAGGCCCTAGAGCTCCAGCCAGAAAGTGTTGGTTGCTGTACCGATGCGTCTGCCATGTCCTGGCGTCGGGAACGAGTCACCGCTGTCAGCTCCACGTGAGCACCATTGCGTACGATTCGTGTGGTGTCCTCCTCTCTATTGCACTGTACGGACGAAGCAAATGAAAACGTGTGAGGCTACACCACAGAGCTCAATGAGCAATAGGCAATAGGCGGGTACAGACTCTCGCTGTCTACTGCATGGCTTGTTGCCGCCGCCACCTCACATTCGTTGCGTGAAGCTATGGCTATGACTCCGGGAAGTATCGCGTCATGCTGCCTTCGGTTTTGCCTCCACTCAGAGGCCTTGTTGGGCTTAAGCGCTGAACGGAGAATTGGTCGACTGACGCAGGAGGAGGAATTTGCTACTCCGTGGCCTCTTGCTGCCTCTCGTACCGGTCACGGAGGCCGCACGTGACAGCAGAGTGGCGATTAGGTGTAAAGCGGTACCCGTAGGTAGAAAGGCGGTGATCGGAAGTGGATGAGCTCACTCGCTCGTGGGGGTCGCAAGCTAAGGCGTCGGCCGACACCAGCGGCGGCAGAATCGCTCGCGGCTAGGCATGTATTGCGTATGTCGGCCCGGAAAGTCTACTTACTGGTTAAAGAGTTTTGGGGTTTGTACTAAGGCAAATACTTTTGTGGTTCAAAGTAATAAAAAATGGAAGTTGAAGTTGCCCACATACTTTCTTGATCATGTTTTGGTATTGCTTGTCAGGCGCCGGAAAATTGTGCTTTATGCGATGCAGCGCCTTCTTGAAGAGCAGAGATCCGGATGCTCAGAATGAGCATCCGCCAAAACTCGACATTCTTGTCGAGTTGGAAGAGAGACCGCCGTCATCGTGCGGCTTGTAAAGGGGCGCATGCACCAGGTGCCAGGCTATGCGAACTATGATAGTAGTATGAGAGCCCATGGTGCTGGCTGAATTAGTCTCGGAGTCAAAATAATCGGGTGTTCAGTAGAGCATTCTGTATAATATATTTAAATTTTAGCAAAACCTCAAGTACCTCGAAAAAGTGTCAACCCGCCTTATTTGAACGTACGGCAAGTTTGCACAGTTACTTCTAGTATAAGAAATGATAAGATTTTTAAACCTTATTGTGGTGAAAAGTATAATAAAACAGTAACTAGCATTGCTGCGAACCCCCTCTGTAAGAACTAAACTGAATTACTATTTATTTAAACACAGTTTTGTTGCTATTCGTCAGTCTTATAAATAAATGAAAAAAAATACTAAAAAAAAAGTCGGACGTTGCCGCGACAGCAAAGTCGAATTCGATTCTTGTCATCTAAACTAGCAAAGTTGTCGGAGTAGTCAATGTTAATGATCACACAATCCACCACGCCTCCGACCAGTCGCAATAGTAGTAGTGTTGCTGCTGCACTTTACAGGCTCCGCTGGTTCGCACCGTCTTGCTGTACCAAGTCCACGTCTTTGGTTGCTATTGTAACGGGGTTACACGCACAAGTGGCTACAGCCACTTATAACTCTAACAGAGACGATGTCTGTTAGAGGTTTGGACACTTCCTCGGCATTGGTGTAACGTACACCAATGGCTACATTCATTTACGACCACCACGACGAGTGGTCCATACACATTTAGGATTTCTATTGGCTGAAAGCAGCATCTTTTAGCCAATGAGCGACATGCATATTAGCGGGATCCTGCCAACCAGCCGTTGGTAGATTGTTTGTTTAGAATATTACATTTAGGAGGAAGTTCATAGACATAAAACAACATATCAGTTTTCATCTTTACCAAAACCAGCTACTTAGAGTCTTTATCTTGCTTAAAGTATACTCGTGGATCTCAAGTATACTTAGGCCGTGTTCGGGCAAAGTGTTACTTTTCAGAATCATGATTTTTTTGCAGCGGCCAAACGAAATGATACTTGCGCAGCCATGTAAATAAGATTTTGTCTGGCTTCGTGTTCGTTGCCAAAGTGCCATCGTGAGCAGGGTTTTAGTGTGGTGCACAAATTACAGTGTGGTCGACATAATTTCCAGCACTTGCCGAATTTGGGGAGTCCGCATTTACTTCTCGAGCGGGTAAGTCTCGCTATCCATGCTTATGCGCTCGCTGCTGCAGTGCTAACCAACTCGTTTCCCACCACAGCAAAAGTATTCAGCACCGATTCAACGCTCTCAAGCACTGCCTGCAGCAGTACCGCCCTTCACAACCACTAAGCTAACTGGTAGGTGTGCATCAATGCATGTAGCCTTCTAAAAGCCTGGTGTATTAACTTTTAACATGTTTGTAACTCGGTATGCTGACCGACACAGTCCTCCAGCTCCTCTGTATCGCGTTAATGCGCCTGAGCATCATGTACCGCGAGACTCGAAAGCAAGCCCATGAAAAGGTGGTAAGAACACTGGGCCTCACTACCGAGGACGGCGAGCGCTTCTTTGAAGCGATACATGCGTCTTCAAATGGCTTCCTTTTCAGGGACAATTTCGGATGGATGTTGAGGCCTTTGACGCCCTCTTCGAGCTGTGCCAACATCATATTGACACTGCTGTCAATAATCCGCAAGAGGTACTCGCTGTGGCCCTGCATTGGATCGGAACAGCTTCGACTTGCCGAGGTCAAGAAGTGTTGTTCGACTTAGCGTACTCAATGGTGCATAAGTACCGCCTGCTCGGTGTGTATGCGATTGTGGAAGCGCTGAAGCACCTCATCGCAATGCCTACCACTGCTCCAGATGAGTTTATCCAGCGCCACCCCTATTTTGATCAAGCGCTATGCGCTATCGACGGTATTCATTTCCGGGTGATGGTGCCAAGTGACGATGTGAAACGGTTCAGGAACCACAAGGGATTCGTCACGACCAATACGCTAATAGAGTGCGACTGGAACCTGAACGTGTGCTATGCTTATGTGCGTGCGGAAGGAAGTGCTCATGACTCAATGGTGCTGCAATGGAGTCGCTTTCTTGAGAAAATTCCCGACGACTATTACGTGCTGGCGGATGCAGGTTACAGCTTAAGTAAGAAGGTGTTGACGCTGTATCGAAGCGTGCGTTACCACCTCAAGGAATGGACGAAGGCTGCAGGCAGGCCGCAAAATGGAAAAGAGCTCTACCAACTGCGTCACTCGAAGGCCAGAAATGTGGTCGAACGTGTCATTGGCGTTTTAAAACGTAGATTTGCTGTCCTCCGTTCGTGCATGGACTTCGAACTTATCAACATCAAAGCGGTGACCTTCGCGTGCATGTGCGTCCACAACTTCCTACGGCGATACAGCTCTGACATGGCCGACGACTTCGTAACACCGTGCGGGAACGCGAGCTGGATGAAGTTGCCAATGATGAAGCGGAGGCTCCAATTAGTTTTGACTTCTGCAGCGGATCGGCATGGCGGGAGTGGATGGCAGCGGCAATGTGGACAGAGTACGAGGAGCTCCGGGATAATCACGGTGCATTGGACTCAGACGTCGAAATGACGAGTGAATGGAGTAGTGGTGAGGGAAGTAGCACCTGCAGCAGCTTTGACGGCAGTGATATGAGCTATGATAGTGACGAGATACTAGAATGCGATAGTTCGATGTCCGCCGAGAGCGAATTTGATTCCAATGGTTTCGACGAGTTGATGGCATCTTCTGCTGAATACTCTGACGTTAGCTCAAACGCGAGCGAGTAACCTCAAATATTACTGCTAATGAAGCTGACTTCCGTTACGCTTACTACATGCATACGATGTCTTCTGCTACTCTGCTACTTTCACGCTTGTTTTTTGTTCTTGTGATGCGGCGCAGATTACTCGGTTGTTGAGTGAGTTGGACTTGCTGCTTGTCGACGCTGGATGGTTAGACCCAGATCTGTAGGTCGGGCGACTTGTTGCCCTGGTTGGGCTCGTTCTCCTTGTTGCCATTCGGCTGCTGCGACTTGTGCGCGCCCATCTTCATCGCCGTGTACGCCTTCGTCGTTCGCATCAACGACGCCATCAACGACGTCAGCGCCTTGGTCATTTCATCGTCGGTTTTCTTCTTCTTCGGGGTCCTGTTACTCTTGAGGGCGCCACCTCGAATGCGCTTGACCTTGTCAACTCGTTTCTGGTGGCTTTTTGGTGGCTCATCCGTATTAGTTGGAGAGCGTGACGCCGCTGCTGCGCTCGTGTCAGACACGACAAGGGCACGGGCTTCATCGTCGGCTTCGTCTGGATTGCTGTCATCAGTCTCTTTGCGGCATAGATCCGCAGCAAGCGATGCCATCGTGGTCGCATGCTCCCCGGTTGCTCGCGTATCGCCCTCAAGGGAGGAATAATTAACCGGTGTTGGTACAGCTCACGCAATTCAATACAACTCATCACATACCGCGATCAAACAGCACACCGTAGCATGGGCGAATCCATGCTCTCGGATCACCGCAATTTTTGCTTTATGCTTCGGCTTTGACGTCATCAGCTGCTCCCACACGCCGTCGTCCAACGTCGGTTTTCCGGTGTCAGGGCACCCACCGGCGCCACTGAGATCGGTGGTGTACTTGTAGAGGTCGTAGTCCTGCATAAGCCTGGTGTACCTGGACTTGTATTGGCCTGCAAATGCAAGAACACCATGTACTAGCGTTAGTAATAAAACAATATCTTACACGCGCACGTAATATGAGTACCTTTGTCCAACGAGCGCTGGTGCTTCCGGCCCAAGTCCGCTATTATCTTAGTCCACCCCTTGGACATGATCCCCTTGTCAGTCGCGAGAGAACGATCGCTCCTCGCAGCAAGATACTTATCCAGGAGGTCGAACTCCTCCATCTCATTCCAGGACGCCCTTGTGGCCGTGCTAGCAGTGATGGCGGTGTTGCCGTCGTCAGTCATGGCGCCTGCACCTGGGTCGTCTTATTGGTGGTCTTCGCCGCTTGCCGCTCGAATCGGAAATGAGGCTGCTGTTCTTTGAAGAGATCCGTATGTTAAACAAAGGGGAAATTTCTCCCTATATTGACAATGTTGATAATGTCGACTTGTCGTTAGTGACATATGTGAAAATGGCACGGCAAATTCAGCCTCCCCCTGGATTTTGAAAATGCCATTATGGCGCCATTTTCACGACATACTGCGATTTTCGGCTTGTCGTGTTCGCGGGCGTAATTTTACTCTAAAATGCAACTATCGCCCGAAAATGACATTATCGCGTACCAACGAACACGGCCTTAACTCTTTTGCTACCGCTAATCCATAAGGCCCTTCTGGGCATTCTGGTGACGGTAAGAAGGCCAACGAATTAATTGGATTGGCTGAAATTGTGAAGGTTGCTGATCCGAAAATCCTTATGGACAACAAACTGTCCAGAAGAAATTGCTTTTATGTGCATCCTACCACCAATCCGCAAAAGTCAAACCACAAAAGGTTTCGAACGCTACTCGAAGCGAGAACTGCAAAAGTTTTTACCGAACGCCTGCGCGCTGATGGTGGGTATAACGTGGCTGGCTGAAGGAGGCGAGACGTAGTACTGCACAGTACTGTGTATTACTAAGTTTAGTTCAGTATCCTGCTACCTGCAGCCCCTCCCGACTCTTCCGGCTCGCCCGACGCAGTGCATACGCTCGGATCAGTGGTTTTACGCCATACCCGCGGTCTACGCAATTCCCCATGACGTCCGTGGTCTATATTTTGCTGGACAAGTCGTTGTCCGTAGCCGCACGAGTTCTAGCCGGGGGAGAAAGCGACATCATGGCACCGCGAAGACTCCAGCGTCCACGTCGATGATGTCCAAGGGCAGCGTCGTGGCCAAGAAGAGCGGCGTGGCCATGACGTTGCTCGTAGCCCATGAGCTTGCAGCCGATGAGGGCAGTATGTGGCGGTGTAGTGTGAGTTCGCGATGGACGTCACGACTGAGACATCCGCTGGTGTGTCCTGTATGGTGCCGACCGCCGGCGTGCTGGAGATCGGTCGGCCCGAGCGGGTACTGCTGGGTCAAGTGGTGAAGGTGAAGTGTGTGCGCTGTCACATGCGTGTGCAGACGTCAGATAAACAAGCTTGTGATTGTGTTGGACGCTGGTTGCAGGCCAAGCGAAACACCGAGAGTTTTTTGTACTAGTAAAGCAAATCTGTTTTACATCAATAGATTTCTCGTCGATATGGCGGGCATCAGCTCACCCGACGAGGCTAGCGTAGCCTCTAGCGAGTCCAAGGTAAACGCGCCGCACGCTCGAGCGTCAGTTTGCGGTCTCAGTCACCCACTCGTCCGCTGGTGGCTGAGGAAACAGCAGCAATATTTACCACTACCGGACCATCACTCTTATTCAAGTAAAAGAAACCTACGCTTCCTCATACACGTGTGCAGACGTGTAAGCCAGAGTAGTGAGCCAAAGTAGGCCCACTACAGCTATCGCGTGGGGCTTCCACAGCACGTGGGGTCGCCTCGCTCACCCGTCTCTTGATTGAAGGGCGCAGCTAGGTCCCTGTAGACCCGGAGGCAATGCTCAGTCATAGCGCCTCCTTGGCGCGGGTCAGCAAGGGAGCCGTACTCTTGCTGCTGCTGGCCGTCACGAGTCATTCAGCGATGTCGGGGACTCGACTTCCCCTCGGCCGCTGCTATTTCTCAAATCGTCGGTGATCAGCATGCGCGCACGCTTTTCTGCGTCTCGGCGGTTGTGTCTACGTTGCCACCTGGGAGAACGTTCTCCACCGATGTGTGTCGCTCCCTCTGTAACGTACACCACGGGCTCAGTGTGACGTACGGCGTCAGAGCAACAACGCGTAAAATGCCGCAGTGTAAAACATATAATATTTCTACCATGATCATTTCTAGAGACGACATTGGCTCAGTATTTGATTCGAAAATATGTACAAAGAACGAGTGGAAATCACAGAGAATGACGGATTAGACTGGTTATTTGATTGCTAACATATTGCTATCAGGAAAGGCTCTCCCCGTCATGGATATGAGACAGCGCTACCCCAACTATGTCCTAGGCACTCCAATCCGATCAGACAGGATGTATTACACGATTGTGCATAGTGGATTGAAATGCATGGTTAATCTCCACCGATATACCAGGGTATGTCAAAGAAGAGTTAAGCTGGAAAGAAAGAACATTGTAGACACTATATTT
Organism: Phytophthora pistaciae; assembly: GCA_024679115.1. Taxonomy (NCBI): domain Eukaryota; phylum Oomycota; class Peronosporomycetes; order Peronosporales; family Peronosporaceae; genus Phytophthora; species Phytophthora pistaciae. The sequence continues at coordinate 513 of JAIKVE010000404.1, read as the reverse complement.
TGCTCTGTAAGGGTTATAATGCGCCTGCAGGTATTAATTTAGCCCCCATAGCGAGAATGCAGCCTGGGTAAGTGGACCGTTCAATCAACCGAGCAGGGTGTGCGCTATTATATGCTGAGACGCCATTAGCCCGCTAAAAGTAGCGGTTGGGAGGACGTGTCACTTGATTGCTAGCTAGGTATAGCAAGTTTTTGTTTTAAAGGCATGCATAGCCTGGTATGTGGGGATACAATCATAGGATACTCCCAGCATAAATCCGCTCTTGTGTTTGAGTTTTGTTCACACACAAAAAAGGACAGTACGAGCTGTGTGTTAAAATTTGGATACCCATCCGAGGGCTTCGTAGACAACATGTGCGTATGTCTGTGTCAACCCGTTTCCCGTGGGTTACAGAAATGTGTCGTACTTATGGAAGGCAATAGTTAGATAAAATACGCATACGTTTAACCTGCGGTATACATATTTTAACATGTTGTATATTGATCAAAGAAGGAACCGAAAAACCCCGCGAGT
>JAIKVE010000403.1:0-21207 GCA_024679115.1 Phytophthora pistaciae | reverse complement strand
CGTGCGCTCGGACAACCTCGACAGCAGCGCCTACGTGGGCCCGGGCGCCGGCCGCTTCCCCACCGCCAACTCGGTCATGAACGACATCATCCAGCTGGCGCGCGGCGACGCGCCCCTCGACCCGTTCAAGGCCTCGGTGCCCCTCACGCTGCAGCCCGACTACGAGGCCCACTTCTACGTGCGTATCACCATCACGGACGGCCTCGGCGTCATCCGCCACGTCGGCCAGCTCGCCGAGGAGAGCGGCGTGTCCATCTACTCGATCCTGCAGGCGCCCATCGTGGACCGCGCCAACGTGCAGTTCGTCGTCACGACCGAGACGTCGCTGCTCTCCAAGGTGCGCTCCATGTGCCAGAAGATCGCCGCGCTGCCCTTCGTGCAGGAGGAGCCGCTGTACCTGCCCATCATGTAACCCACCCCCGCTGCAAGAGTGCCGCTCGACTCGACCGAGCACTAAGCGCGAAATCATCAATACATCCTGGCCTACAGTTTGAAAGCCTCACGACCTGCCATCTCGTTCTGATGCTCATTACCGGTAAGTATTGACAAGGGAACAAGGATGTATTGAGGACGACAGTCTTTCAAGCTGCCTGTCCTTCGTAGCGCATGTTGTCCGGTCCGGTGAAGCAGAAGGCTGGTCGTCCCATCCAGTTGAGCGTGTCGGTGCGCTCGCGGCTGCTGCTTCGGTGGCGAGCAGCGAGCGATGACATCGAGTCGACGCGACGGCGAGCGACTTCGCTCTCGGACCACTCGTCGTCGGGGATATCGGATCGGTAGCTGCTAGAGCAGCCCCGCGCGTACGAGTCCGAGCTGAAGCGCTCCATGCTGCAGACGGCGCTCGTTGTGGCCGTCTCCATCATGGAAATGCCGCTGCGTTCGACCCACTTGGCTAGCGATTCCTCGTCGTCGCATCCACCACGGTTGCAGCCTTGAAGCGCAGCGCGAATAACGTCATTCCACTGCTCGTACACGGCGCTGTTCGGGGCTCGGAACCAAGCGCGTCGAGAGCGCCAGCCGTATTCGATGCCGATCAGCAACTTCTTAGCGTCTTTGGCCTTCGTCGACAGCACTCGCACGGGGTGCATGCGTCGATCCAGCGATATTGCAGTGGAAGAGCTGCCTATACACCCGTGACGGCGGCGACGACGGATACACAACACGGCTGAGTACTGTCTGAATTGGTCTGGGGAAGGCTCTCTGGAGCAGATGAGCTGCACGTGTACTCGACGCCTATACAAGGAGAGCACACAACGTCAGTCAGTACTCGCCCAGCGAAGCACGAGTATCGGGGCACCTACCAGAACACTTCGCAGGTTCGCATCTTCATCTCACTGGCCAACGTCACGAAGGTCGGAGTATCAAGGGTGAAGTCGTCCATGTATAGACTGGCCTCGTTGTTTGGGATGGTGGTGATCGAGGCATGAGCGCGAGGATTGATCAGCTGGAGGATGCCGCCGATGCCGCTCTTTCGAGAGTTGTTCGCTCGGTTCGAGTTGGATCCTCGAGCTGTTCGATCTCGGTGAGCGCAATGCGATGGCGGGGAAGGCGCCTGCATCGTGCTATCTCGATGATTGATTGTCCTACACGCTGTCGCGCACTTCGAACACTGTGAGCCGAGCAGTAAAGGGAAAAACCGATCAAAGGAGGTTTCAGCCAGGCCACGTCGCTACTAAAAGTGTATGCAGCCTCGAGCAAGTATCAAGCGTCGAGTCAACGCCGCCATTCACACCATCCCAGCGTTGAAACGTCTTCACCGGTCGACACGCCCGCCGCCCGCTTTAGGCAGAGCTCCTGTTCCCCGCACACTCCTCGTCTTCGTCTCTCTTTCACCTGCTCAGCCTCAAAGCCGCTAGCGAAGATCGACAAGGCGAACGGTCAGTGAGATGCGCTTGCCCACTTCAATGTTGTCGATGCTGTGCAGGTAACGCGTGTACGCTTCGCCCGTGAACAAGAGCAAGCTGCGACGCTCCAACTGGAAGTCGAAGTGCGGCACAACTTCGCTGACCGTTGCCGCACTTGACTCCAGAGCTCGATGGGGCTCGAAGGTGACACGGCATTCGGCGCCAGTACTGATAATGGACACAAACGGATAGTAGGCAGGTCCGTCCTCGTGTGGCATGATGCAATCTCCCACTCCGTACTCTGCTCAACAAGCAAATCAGTCAGCCACAAAATACAACCCCCAAAGCTGTCAGTTCCCTTCGTAACTCACCGTTGATCAGAGCGTGGTTGGGTTTCTTCTCTTCGCTGAAGATCCCCGCGTCCACGAGCGTCTGGCTTATCTGCATCAGCCATCGAGGCAGCGGCTTGGGGTCGAACGGAGCCTTGACTTCTCCTCCCCACATCTGCAGCCGCCGGTGCTTGAGCCTCACCCAGAGGTCGCTGTCGTCCGGGACGGCGTAGACCCGCTCCAGGATCGCCTTCTCCTCGTCCTGCGTGATCCAGTTGGGGATGTAGTAGACGCCCGGGATGGGGCCTTTGCGGAACTCCTCGATGTCAATCTTGGACCTCTCGGCCCAGACTTTCAGCGTCGCGTCCTGCCACTGCGCCAGCTTTTCCTCGTCTTGTGTTGCATTCTTGGCTGTTGCTTCTTGCTCGCTCTTCCGCTCGGTAGCGGCTTGGCTCTGAGCTGCCTCGCGCGCACGACGGCGCTCTTCACGCAGCAGCTGCCGGAAGTCCATGCTCGCACAGCAAACGTGGGGTGGTGATGCGCCTTCAAAGATACCCTAATTGATTGGGCGAAATATGAGTGTAGCCATGTTGGTGCGTTCCCATCGTTGTCGAAGTGTTTTTGCTTGAGCCCGGACACAACTTTTGCAAGAATGGAGAAGTGTGCCTAAATATACATAGGGACGTGGTCTGAGCGTGGACGAAGTGGCTCGGTCCATTGGTGGCCATGTTCTCGCTCGATGTCGTGCGGTGGCGGAAGAGTCGATCGGAGCAGGAGGCGGCCAGGTTGAAGCGAGCCGAGAAGAATGGAGCTCCCCCGTCACGGGCGTCGCAGGAACGGCAGGCGAAGCAGCTTTACGGGAAGTCGATGTGAGAGCAACTACAAGGCTATAATAGTGTAGTATGGATCCCTTTACTGACGGAAGGTGTTGATGGGGTTTGGCTTCAGGAAGGAGATGCACAGCTCATACATGGATCGTGTTAGCGACTGGATCAAGGAGGCGCCAGCGCAGGAGTGGGGCAAAGACTACGCCAAGGAGGACTACTCGAAGTCTTATGTGTGGGTAGACCAGTATCTTGACTGCACGGGTATTTGCACACGTTGTAAATGATCTGTCTTGGTGCTGCGCTGTTAGTCCTCGCGTACGAAAGAAGGAGCTGGAGCACGGAGGTATCGTGAAGAACGGGTGCGTAGCGACCTGCTAACTACAGTAGCAATGGCAACACCACTTACTTCATGGTTTCAATCGGAGCAGGTCGTACTCCCCCCGCGCGGTTTACAAAGGCGGCGGCAAATATGTCTGCCGTCTTGACTCTTCCAGTGGCGACGTCGAAATGCCGCGCGAGAAATACGCTGAGCGGATCATCAACTTCGAGAAGACTCGCGAGAAGCACAAGGAGATCCACCCTCCCATGGCGTTCCTGAAGAACAAGCCTCTGTCTTGCGCCAAGTACTTCGTCGAGGATATTATCTGCGCTGACAACAACCCGAAAAGCGAGTGCGAACGCCCCGAGGCCTCGAGAGGGTCCAAACGAAGAACCACTTGTTGCGCCGACTGCCCGCCGTCACCTGAGCGAGTCAATCAGACCGACGAGGCTGAGGGAAGCGACGAAGAAGACCCAGAGGAACGACAAAGACGCAAGAACGCCGTGTACGACCGACTTTACTGGAACGCGCACGGCTCCAGAGCGACAGTGCTTGGTGGCACAGCTACGCCAGAGCCTCCAACGACTGCGGAGTATGTGGCTCACCCAAAGTGGCGGCAACACAGCCCGGAGAAATGGGTCGGCGGCAGGCCGTTCACCAGCACGACCTTGTCGAGCAACACCCACACAGCATCTCGTTGCAGTATCACGGGCGCTCCGTACTCTCGCACGCTCCTTCTCGACGAGCCGTTCGCGCCTGCAGGTATCACCAACTCGCCTACCACCCCTCTAGTCCGCGCCTACGTATGTCGACCCCTTCCTTCTCCATTGTCTCCGATGTCTTGCTCACTCGTATGGTTTGTATTCATTCACCACAGGAGCACTTGCGACGCATGAAGATGGCGGCCGAAGCCACGTACAAGCCCATCCAGCGACCCGACAAGAAGTACTTCAACTCCATGTGGACGGAGCCTCCAGACGGCTCCAAGTCTCGCAGCACCGTCACCTTCGCCTTCAACACCGAACCACCCACCGAAACCGCTTTCCGTCGGCCCACCACGATGCCACCAACGCAGCTCTCCCCATTGCCGTCTCCAAGCCGCAAAGCCAACGCTGGACGTGAACTCCTGCAGCACATTCGCCAAACGCACCAACCCGCCCCGAAATCCCCCCAAAAGCAGCTCAAATGATAGTAACGTCAACCTGTGGCCCAAAAGACTGCGTCGTGTATGTAGATTTTTACTTTGCACAAGGATCGGAGTTCGTCGTCCTATACACAACACAAACTACGCAGACGTCGCACGTCCTCTGTGCTCATTCGAGGGAGCTCGAGCTGTCTAGTTGAAGGACAGCAGCTCCACCTCGAAGATGAGCGTGGCACGGGCCGGGATCACGGGCGGGTAGCCGCGCTCGCCGTAGGCGTACTCGTGGGGCAGCGTGAGCTTGGCGACCTGGCCCTTGCTCATCTTGGCGACGCCCTCGTCCCAGCCGCGGATGACCTGGCCGGCGCCCAGCTGGAACTGGAACGGGCGACCGCGGTCGCGGCTCGAGTCGAACTTGGAGCCGTCGGTGAGCGTGCCCACGTAGTGCACGGACACGGTCTGGCCGGGCTTGGGAAAGTTCACGCCGTCGCTGCAGGAGGAGACATAGGGAGCATTAGATTAGGGCAATGCACAAGGGGATTGGCCTGTTATTGATGCTGGTGCGTGGCGTTGCGTGGCGTACCCGGCCTTGATGGTGTCGATCTGGAAGCCCATTGCTGCTTGGTTGGTGGTCTCTGGTCGATGGATGCGAGAGTGAGCTTTAATTTCGGGGGGCACCCGTCATTCGGTATGGACACACTGTGACGTAACGCTTAAGTGGTCCATAAGTGGCGCAAATGGATTAAACGGGGAATTAGATGTGAAGTGGTTTAGTATAGTTATCTGTATCTACCTGTACAAATCGCTGGGTCGGATCTGACAAGGTATTTATAAACGAAGGGTGAGGGACCTAGTACCACTTCAGAGTGAGACAGCCAATCAGAAGCAAGGGATGCAGGATAAGCGATCCGATTGGCTGGCGCTGGCTGCCCGTCTGACCTGGCTTCAACATGAGCAGCGGACGGCAACTTGCCTTGCCATAAGATCGCAAGGCGCATTGCACGCCGCGAATGCGAGAGTAAGTGTTTGCACGTGCATAATGCTAGGTCATTGTCTTCGGGTTCGAGAGGTTGTAAAACGACGGAAGACTTGAATCATGCGGTTGCTCACAGTTGAATTGGTGCTGCTGCCGGTAGGGGAAGGAAGCTAAACACGTCACGTAACTCAAATGCAGGCGCTGGAGAATGTCTACTTTGCCAGGCTTATCATTTTGCTTATGTATCCTCATAAAACTGCGTCAGTGGCATCGACTCAGGTCCTAAACGCTCACTGGTGGGGCGAGCGGCTTGGGGACGTCCAGGTCGGTGCGGATGACACGCGGGGAGGTGGCCGTCGTCGTGGTGGCGCTTGAAGCGGCCGTGTTGCCGCCCATTCCGGCCGGGTTCTTCTCAATGTCGTTGTTGATGGCGTTCGGGTCCAGGTTCACGCCCTCCTTGATAACAATGTTGCGGTGGCGCACCAGCACAATGGCGAAGACGGCCTATAGAGAGAACCAGCAACGAGTTACAGTTAGTGAGCGTTTCTGAGCCAGACCTCAAGCAGTAGAAGCACCACGTACGTAGAGAATGAACATGAAGAAGGAGAAGACGGAGCCAGCCTCGTTCGAGTGCACGTTGGTGTGCTCGTCGCCCTTGGCGCGCTCGATGCGGGCCAGGTACGCGGCCCCCGCGAAGATGATGGAGAGCGAGAACATCTGCAGCGACATCATGAGCACGACGCCGATGAGGAAGCCCACGGCCAGCGGCGTCTGGTGCTTGCGCATGACCATCGTGCCTCCGACCGAGAGCGCGACGATGAGTATCATGGCCCAGACGCCCACGAAGCCCAGCGACTTGGAGTCGCTCTCGCCTTCGCCGTCGTTGTTGACCGCGGCCACGATCGCGGCGATCGCGTACATGAAGCCGAACAGCATGGTGCTGAACCAGAGGTACGTGATGAGCATCTTGGGGTTGTTGATGCACTTGCGCGCCTTGCTGCTCGCGTCTTCCATGGCGGTGGGCATCTGAAATGGGACACAACAGCATTAAAAAGAGGTCAGCACGCTTGCGAGCTGAGAGAGAGAGCACACCAGGCTCGCCGACGTCGCATACCTTGCTGGAGGCTGTCGAGGAGCGGCTGACTGAGCTGACCGGTGCTGCTGCTTGAGGCAGAGTTGGGAAATGAGCGGCGTAAGGGGAGTTGGCCCTCGCAGCCTTTCTTGGTTTCGCCTTTCAATGATAGATGGAGGTGTCGACACTAAAAATACATGCACCAATTTCAATGCAATAGCAGTAGTAGAGCCACCCACTGCTGCTGCATCGCATTCATGCGATCACGCACAGATAGAGGAGCTATTCCGAGCAGTGCTGCGCAGTGAGTTGCTAGACTATGGCACGCGTGCCCATCGGAGCCGCTCTCTGCGAGTCTCGGTGGAGCAAGGTGTACCACAAAGTGGTCGCGAAAATAAATTGTACCCATCTCCGCTATCTTATCTGGCGACCTGATTACACCCGTTGGATACCTTCACTTCAACTCGTGCGTCACCCACTGGCCAGGCAGGGCCTTATCCCCAGTCTGCAGCGTAGCAGTCTCTTTTAGCCGAGCTCGCGCAGCACGCAGCCATAGCTGCCCCAAAGCTTAACTTGCCTTATCGCCGAGCTACCCCTTCGCTTCATCCTGGCAGCGACAACTCAACTACGCATATGTACAAGCCCCCCCCCCCCCCCCTCCCTGATATCCTAAGACGAGGCACAAGTCCAGACTGTGATAACGCCGCCGCCCGCTGGCGCGGTGCTGAGCCACATGCCACCGCTAGGCCCGAGTTCGTGACGCAGGCAGCTTCGCCTGAGCCGCCTCCCAACGGAAGTGCACTGCGTCATGCCGCGTCGTGCACTCGCCACTCCAATCAGGGCTACAGTGCTGGCCTTGTTGTCGGGCTCCGCACACGCGCGCGCCGATGAGAAATGCCGGAGGGAATCCGGACAGGCATGCGTCCGGTATCGGGCGTTCGCCGCGCCTTCCTCCAGGGCGAACAGTCGGTGATTCAAAACCTCCACGCCTGCTGCCACGCGCTGCCCGCCACCCAAGCCTCGGCCGAGGTGTATCTCGCGCGGCATCGCATCGCCAAGGTTCCCTCCTGGCGCCAGGATTTGGTGAAACTCTATTCTTGTCCAAGGCAAAGTGCACTGCATGCATGTCACGCTGGCCAAGTTCATCCGAGAGGCTCAGCGGCCGTTTCCTGGAAGGAACGTCTGGCCGTAATGGGGCCTGTCGAGGGGACGGCGCCTTCTTTTGGCTTTTTGCCCGTCACTTTCAAAAGCTGCGCGTGAGCAGAGGGCGGAAGGAAGGCCGTCGGAAGTGTATACTACTGCATGTCGCGGCGCGTTTGATGCGGAGTCTGCAGCGGATCCTCTTGGAGAGGAGGACGCGGCGCTTCCTGGACGAGATGATCCACAAGTACGCGGACATCCGACTGTCCGCCAGGACCAAGGGCGAGATGTCGCGGAAGCGACGACGCAGTGAAGCGACTGGCGTGCTCAAGTCGACGAATGGCTGCAGCGAGATGGCTCAACGATATGGAGACCAGGACGAGCACTCGACCTCGTCCAGTTGTCGAACAGAGTCGGAACGGAGCTCGCGATTGTCCTCGAGCGTGCTGCTGGACGGCGAGCGCCAGTCTCGAAAGGGTCGCGAACGGCAGCAGCAGCAGGACCAGCAAGACGACTATCGGTGGCGCATGTCCGACGCACGCACCGTGTCCGAGTACGGCTCTGCGTTTTCGTCGACGAGGTTGACCAGCCTGCTGGAGGAGGAGGACCTTGAGAACAATGGACAGAGCAGCCAGGTCGGATCTCGGCAAGGCTCCGATTCCAGCTCGACGGCATCGACAGTGCCGGAGACGGAAGAGACCCACGAGCATTGCTGCGGTTCCTCCGAGTGCGAGAGCTCCTCAACGCTCGTTGAATCCGCCCCCACATCTACGTCTACCCAGCCCACCGATGACAACCAAGCAGAAGACCAGTCCGAGGTGTCGGGATCCCAAGCCGATACACCACCGACGTCGTCTACGGAGACCCTTCCAAGGCTACGACCGACGCCTCCTGAACACCGCGTGGTGCCCAACTGCTGCGACTTCTTCACGTCTCCCCACCCCCACTACGCCAAGGAGGTGATCGGCGGCAAGTCTGAGGGAGCCTCGCCCAACACCCCGTCGCCGACGAACGACGCCACCCCAGATACACAACCCACAAACCAAGGCGGTGAAAGTGCAAACAGCAGCAGCACCACCACCATCACCACCAACAGCAACAGCAACAGCGGTCCCTCCGAGAACTCGAGAGCCCGTCACGAAAGCAACGACGATTTCGAGATGTGGGACTACATCTGTCCGCAGCACGCCCGCCGCAACTACGCCAACGAGTGGTTCTAGCGGGGGTAAAGTAACTCGTGCGTGTAAAGTGAGCTCCTGAGATTTTGCCAGCAATTGCGCTAGGATGCACACATAAATAAAGTTATTCCGTTCGTGTCTGTGTTAGCTGGTCGCGTGAAAGTTCTTCGGTTGCTCTAGCGCTACAATGTTTTCACCATGATCATGCCAGTACACTTAAACTTACGCGACACGGTCTCAGATTCACAAGCCGTTAGCGAGGTCGCTTGGTGAACATCGAATCGAAGCCAAGAGCCCGTGGCGTTCTTTCAGCGTAGAAGTGTACGTGTTAAGTCGTTTTCCTGAGGTCGTCCTGTTGTCTTTATCGGCTGGCTCGACAAGTCGTTGGCGTTTACATGTATCCGCCCCTATTAATACACTGTAGGTCCTACGTGTGCTACATACAGTCTGTCCTGATTTACGATCAACGAGATGAGCATTCGCCAACATCGGACTGCAATCGGACTGCAACGAGTTGTCGGACGAACTTCATTCCGCCGTCACAGCAGGGAGTCGTAAATGAAGCCAAGGTAGCATTTGGCAAATACTTTGCACCAATCCCCGAACTCGTCATACGTAGGAACAAGTGAGTGTGTCCGACTACAAGGCGCAAAACGTAGCGCCGTATTTCGCCTACCTGCAGTGCCTAGTCGACGGTAGGTATTAGGCTGTTCGTTCGGTTCGTCGCGGCGTGCAAAGTGCCTGTTGCGTGTATGATGCATAGTGCCTGCATGAACTTTTAAGTTCGCAACGCTTTTTAAAGCGTTGCGAGCCTTTGCTTTCGCAGCACCGATAAACGCAGAAACTATCTTCGTAAATAACCAGTAATCGAGTCTCAAGATTCTCAACCATGCGAGTTACCTTTACAGTAACGTGATAGCTTGGTGATGGGTGAGTAGAATAGAACAGGTTGCAGTGTGAGCTAGATATATTATTACTGCGTAATCCAATACTTTGAATAATACGAGACTCTGGTCCTTGTTGTAGTGTAGTGGCGACTTACGTAAGGCTGCAGCAGCGAATTGAGACCAGTTTGGTGGAAGAGCTGAGCACAATGGTTATTTTTCGGGTTACGTTTTCCAGGTTAGACGGATCCAGACACTGACCTTATTAAGGGAATTTAGTGGCAAGGCTGGAGGAGGCGCAGCAGGGGTTGAGAAGGACCATGGACGAAGCGTAGAATAGCGTGTGCTCCTGCCGACAGCTTCATCTATTATACATCCATTCCCATTCAGAGCATCTCCAACGGTGCACTGTAAACGGTAACGGCAAAGGGGTCTTTTCAGTAGACCCCTAAACCAGTTACCGGTGACCAAATCAAATATAGGGATATATTTTAGGTTAGGTCTCATCAAATCCAGTAAAACGAGTATATGATGTGTTACCTCTGACCTAAACGTCAGGGATAGGCTCTCTGACTAGAGCATTGATAAATCGAATACAGATACTACTAAGCTTTTTGAACACCCGATCAACGCATACCCTTTATATGTGCTAAGTACGATAATCATTTTAGAAAGGATACCTCGATCGGAGGACTGCACAGCTCGGATTCTAGACCAGCAAGTTGCGACCGGAAGTTTGGTGTTGTCCTAAGTAACTAGCTCGGATAGTCTCCTGGACGGCGTACATGCATTCACCTAAGCGAAAGCCTTCATCCACTCACGACCCGCAGCATCACATTTCTTGTACAGATCTTGTAACCTCTATGAACCAAAAGAGTGGTACTGTTCAAAAAGCTTAGTGGTATCTGTAAATACACAATCTTCATGTCTGGCACTATGTAAATTATCAATACGTGGTTGAATATAGCAGCATGCTAGGTTTTATGCATACAGTCGCTCTACGCTCCCGAGTGAGTAAAAACTGTTCTTTCTCAAGCTCTCTTGAAATTTGAATTTTTAAATCCATTCATACGTACATTTCCTCCGTTTTTAAACGGAGGAAATGTACGTATGGTGAGGTGGCAATGCCAATGCCAATGTCACCTCACCGTTATTCATTAATGCATGCAGTATGAGGCCGAAACCGCACTATATTGCCGCACACGCTAAGCTCAGCTCCTCAATAATAACGACCAAATGCTCCATACTTTCTGTGAGAATAATGAAATATTTTAAGTGTTACCACTTCGACCCATCTTCCCTATTGATTTGTTACGAGTTTCGATCAACTGGAATTTTGTGTAAATTGATCAATTACAGAGTATCACAAGCAATGTATATATGTTTGGCGTATCCTGTCGCAAATATTCTAGTTAGTGCTAGATCGGTAGCTCGCCAGGTCTTGACATATAGTTACTCTATACAGTGTTTGATCGAGTATCCCACAAAATCGAGCCGTTATTTCGTGATAGAACGCCCTTTTGGTTTTGTTACCTAGTGAAATATACGGTCCCGCTACGGCGATTTAGCGTAACGCTATTTTATCCTCCCACTGGCTCACGGTAAAGCGCCAGCCACGGTAAACGCCATTGTAACTGCACTCAGCACTATCAGGCCGCAGAGACTGCGCAGCTACGCTGCGATCACTATGGTGGAGGTGAACACACGAGGTCGCACCCTCGCTAATGTCCTGGGCGCCGCCACGACACCCGCAAGGCGGTCTCGCAGGCCGCTGCATACCGGGCGTAGCCCCATTCGATAATGAGCAAAGCCGCGGTTACGTTTGATTACTACAGCCCAAGAGCGAAGAGTTCTGAAAAGATTCAGCGGATTGACATTTAAGCGCAAGGAAATACTAGGTGATATTGATCGTCAGGTGCTAGCAGGAGGATCATTGATCCTGGATCAAGCTCGCCCTTCGCACTGTTACCCATACACGTTTGAGTATGAAGTTTCTCCAGCGGTAAACTTGACCGTCGAGTAAGAGATGTCAAACAACATACATTATGCCATCATACATTTTTCGCTACGTTTTAGCGCTCGACTACGGTGGAAAAGTGCAACAATACCGCATCGCTTGACGATGGCGCCGTGGCGATGGCGATTTACCGGTGGTGCAGTAGATGTACCCATGTACCAGTGAGTCATCCATGACCAATACAGGATCGTTTATGCACAACCGCGTCACGACAAGTGTAGCCAATCCTGAAGCGCCACGAAGAGGCTCGTCGATGGTGCTTAGACGGTACATGTAATCTTCTTGAGGCGGGCTACACCATGTTGCCTTTCATCGCGAGCTGCTCGCCCCCGTTCTGGTGCGTGGTTGCACCAGCACCAGCGAGATACCTCTTGCGCATCTCGTATTCCGTTCCTTATCTTGCCGTTTGATCTTTAATCGCCCCCTCCGCTGCGCCGGAACGGCCTCTCGGCGCGATGGCGGAGTGACCCCCCCCCCCCACACACACACACTTCAACGTCTTCAACATCAACACGAACCCAGGGGCGTGAGGCCAGCTAGCGAGAGAGCTCGCAAACTGTATGTACCTGGGCCGCCCATACTGCTGGAGCATCGGAGACTTGGTGGCGTGCCACCGGAGACGTGAAGGGAACCGTCACGGTTGTTTGTGCATTTGAAGCCGCTCATCCCCCAAAACGCTTTAGACTTCCTCCAAGCCTCTCGTCGCAATTTGGTGTCCAGTGGATGGATCGAAATGGAATAGTTTTTGTGGTAACCTTGAAGTACGTGTACCTACAGACGGCGCGTTTGCGCGACGCGTTTGTGATGTTCGTACTACATGTGATACAGATTTTCGTCCTGTATGTTTCTCCACCGAGGATAATATCCACATCGAAGAGCTAATTTGACGATTCGGCACCGACAAGAAACTGGTAATGGAGCCAACAGCGGAACGAAACCAACACCAAAACTTATCCGTGTCGACGTCGCGCGACGTGGCTGCCTTTGAGCGCCGGGATCCGATGTTGAGGCAAATGAGTCGCATCTGGCCGGTGTTGCAACTGGAACCAGTCCGTGTGTCTCCAACCGATAAAAAACAACTCGATGGCTTCTGCTTGCTCACTTAAACCCGCCTCTATCTCTCCACGGGGAGTGCGAGCCGCCACATTTCTCCATAGCGAGCCCGTAGTCCATCCTCTTAAGTTCTGGATGAAGAGGGAGGGAAGTACTGTGGCGGTGCAAGCCATGCATTGGATGACTCAAAGCCAGCCCCATAATAAAGCTAGAGCGAGAAGTTCCTATCACGTGTCGGGCAATTTAAGCGAAGACGTCGTCTGTCAACAGATGAGAAACATCAAAAGTTTGCGAATTATGGCGGGGATAAGTCGGTTCAGCTACTGCTAATACTGTACATCCTCTTGGTCTGTGTCCGAGGTAATATCATATGGATAGGGTGTCAGGACGACCACACCTCTAAAGTCGATCTGGGTCTTGTTGAAGGGGGATGCAGGTAGTCCGCTGGTATGCCACCTCTTCCATATTGGCTCATTGCTTAATTTGCCAAGCTTGGTCGACATCACAACGGATCGAACACTTGTCCTAGACCTATCACGGCGAGATGACACGAGTTGAGCGGGCAGGGGCTACGTGCATCACCTTGCTGGTCGCAGTGGCGTTTGCTGCAGTTGTTTCGGCGCAAGATGCCTCCGGTTCGAGCGCCTCATGCCTGATCTCGCAGTACTTCGACACGGACACGGGCGAGTGCGTTGACTACAAGAACCAAGGCGATAAGGCGGGAGCAGACTACGACCAGCCCATCGACACGGGCAACACAGCGTGGATGATCGCAGCCAGTGGACTGGTGATGCTCATGACTCCTGGCGTTGCCTTCTTCTACGCAGGCCTGGCAGGCGAAGAGATGGCCTCCAACACCATGATGATGTCGTTCGTGAGCATGGCGCTCGTGACAGTGCAATTCTGGGCCTTCGGGTACTCGGCAACGTTTGGTTCCCACGGAGTGTTCGGCTGGGCGGGCTACAACAACGTCGGAGAAACCCCCAGCGCCACCTATGGCACGGGCATCCCTCATATCGTGTTCGCGTTTTTCCAAACGATGTTCGCTGTCATCACACCAGCCGAACTGAGCGGTGGAATCGTCGGGCGCATGAAATTCGGCACGTACTTGCTGTTTGTGGTGCTGTGGACGTCAATCGTCTATGACCCACTAGCGCGGTGGATCTGGTCGATGAAGCTGGACGACTCGTGGACACTGACGGCTCTCGGTTGGGAGGGCAGCATGGGAGCTCTCGACTTCGGTGGAGGCACCGTCATCCACGTCTCTGGTGGGTTTGGCGCGCTTGCGGCTGCTCTGATGGTGGGGACGCGTTACAACCACGGCGAGCCTGTGAAGCCGCACAACGTGCCGCTGGTCATGATCGGGTGCACGTTCCTTTGGTTCGGCTGGTTCGGGTTCAACGGCGGGTCTGGGGGTGCAGCCGATGGTATCGCAGCGACCGCAGCGATCAACACGCACTTGGCAGCCTCGTCGGGCTTCTTGACATGGGTGCTCCTTGAGTACAGCGTCTCGCAGAGTCTAGACCCGTGTGGAGCCGCGAGTGGAGCTGTGGCCGGTATGGCACGATCACCCCCGGTTCTGGCTTCGTTCTCCCCTGGGCATCGCTGATCTTTGGTATTATCGGCGCCATCACGGGGTTTGTCGCGGTGAAGCTCAAGAATCGCTTGCGCTACGACGACACTCTGGATGTGTTCGCTATCCACGGCTGCGGCGGCTTCATGGGAGGCTTGCTGACTGGGCTTTTCGCTACATCTGAGGCGAATCCCAACATCAAGGGCGGGGCATTTTATGGGAACGGAATGCAGTTTGTGTACCAGCTTGTCGCCAACTCTGTGGCAGCGGGTTACGCGTTCTTCGCGACGTTGGCGATCCTGGTGGTGCTCAAGTACACAATTGGACTTCGTATCAACGAGGAGAAGGAGGTCAACGGCATCGATATCTCGTACCACGGCGGTCTCGCGTACGACTACAGCCAACACGGAGGTGACAACAGTACCAGACGCAAAGACGCGAGCGCTGCAGCATACACCCCCGCGGGATCGTCGCCCGAAGGAGCGGCCTCGCCGGCGCCAAACGTCTAAGGCTGGGGATTCTTTGTACCTTCTCAGCATAATTCAATACATCGATACTTTTGCCGTCGCAATTCAACCTATACTCGCAGCACATGAGCATCTCTTTCTGCGGAGGGGCACATGAAGACCATGGTTTTGAGCAGTGCTTATGTACCTGTGTGTATACATCGCGGAAGGCTTTTGAGCCCACCGCGCTCAGACGTGCGTGAAGCAAAGCTACTGTAGCTTTGCTACATGGAGGCAGCAGGCTGCTGCTGTGGCCCTCTCTACTGGTATTAATAGTGTCCGCGCGTGGACACTACGGACCCAGGCTCTGTGATAGCTTTCATGGACGTGTTCGTCGTGAGCGTGCCGCATATAGGTCTGCTACAGCGTATAGCGGCAGTCAGCGGCATACTATCAGCGCCTTGTTGTGGATCTAGATCTTAGGATCGCGCGGTTTATGTGCATTTCTATTTCTAAGCACTTCAACTTGAGCCGACCAATTTGGTGAGACCAAATCAGCGTCGGTCGGACTCTATTGACTACACAACAACTGCAAAAACGCCTTCAGCTATGTGACCATGACATGTATTTCCTCTTCTTGACAGTTCACTGGAACAATACTACACTCTCAATGCGAAAATCAAACGTAGTGAGTGACACGATTCGTGTCTGCGGGGTAAAAAGTCTCGGGGCATCGTCCGAGAGGTGCGGGTGAGCAAAGATTCACGCTTGGCCGGCTGCAGGGTCTGCGCGTTGCGAATCGGTTGCTCATTGCCGGCGTCGGTGTCGCTCGCTTACGCGCGGAGGTGGCGGTAGGCGTTGGTCTTGGGCTTCGTGGCCGTTTGCGCAGCCGTCTGCGAGGCATCCGGGGCGGAGATCTTCGGTGTGGCCGCCGGTGTGGCCGTGGCTGCCACCTTCCCGTAACCATCCTTGTTGCCCGGAACATCACCCTTGGCTCCGGCGGTCACTCCGGTGTTCGCGCCGGTGTTTGAACCCGCGGCAGCATTGACACCTGCGCCCGCTTTAACTCCCGCGCCAGCGTTCAGGACTGCACCGGCGCCGAGGCCGGCGTTCGCGTTCAGGCCTGCGCCCGCGTTGAGTCCTGCACCAGCATTCAGACCAGCGCCGGCATTAAGACCTGCAGCAGCATTGAGACCGGCGTTCGCGTTCAAGCCGGCACCAGCCTTGAGATCTGCGCCCGCGTTGAGACTAGCACCATGTTGAGACCTGCGCCAGCGTTGAGACCTGCGCCAGCATTGAGACTGGTACCAGCGTTGAGACCGGCACCAGCATTAAGACCGGCACCAGCCGCCAAACCCGCCCCTGCGTTGATACCCGCGCGAGCGTTGAGACCAGCACCGGCAGTGAGCCCGGCGCCAGCGTTCAATCTGGCACCGGCATTCAGGCCAGCTCCCACGTTCAACCCAGCGTTGGCGTTGGGGCCCGCGTTCGCGTTGAGACCAGCGTTCGCGGTGAGCCCCGCGCCAGCCTTGAGTCCTGCTAGCACGTTGACACCGGCACCAAGTCGAGGTGCCGCAGCCCCGATGTAGGTTGTTGTCGTCGCTGGAGCGCGTTCGTAGCCGTAGTTGTTTGCACCCGTGGTGGCCGATCCGCCGTACGCATCGCTTCTCGGAGCTGCACCGCCGTAACCGCCGTACGTGCCGTGGGTCTTGGGTAGCAGCCACCCGAACGTCTGGGCCGACTCGGTCGACGCTTCCACCGTGCCAGAGGAGAACGCCACGGCCACCACAAAGAGCGCGCAGATCGTCTTGCTCAGCATCATCTTGGTCGTAAGTCAGGAGTTTGTTCGCTTGCGCGGTTACTGGTGGCGGGACTGTATTCCTTGCTGAGGACGCTCGGAATTGAAGAATGTGCTCGCTGGACAGAGCTGCAGGCGTGTTTGCACCCTGGCAGGCGAGCGCGAATAAACGTGTGTGTGCAGCAAGCTCTACCGCAACACAAAACAGCAGCTCTATATTGGCCGCCAAATAGTTCGGCAGCTGCACGCGGTAGGCCGTCGGTGGTAAACGATGCTGACACTTCAGCATGCGGGTAGGACGCACGAAGGCAGGCAGGGAGGCAAACCGACAGATATGCACTCTGAAGGAAGGGCCCACCACATGATGCAGTACGCGACGATCGCCGAAACGGTGGTCTAGAGCATATCCTCGATATGCTATCGTTGCTTATCGGCTTGTCGGCTTGTAGCTTCTCGTGATGAAGGTAGCTATTCGATCACTAGAGCGTGCCGGATGCGCCGAAGCAGACCTCGCACATGCTTCGATCGCAGTGACGGTCGATCGCTCAGCGGATATCAAGCATACGGGGTGTAGCGAACCACACGGTGGCGAGAGTCCCCCAGCTGCGGCCGTTAGAGGCAGTCAGTCGTAAAGGTGCCTCTTGGCGCGCAATCGCAACCGAGACGGATAGAGCTCATCGCAGACAAATCTCTGTGGCCAAAGCGGTAAACTGAACGTCGAAGTGGTAAACGGAGCGTACTCGCTCGGCATATACAGCTGCGGCCACCACAAGCAACATCTAGCAGTGAATGAGATGGAATACACGGTCGAGCAACAGCAGGCTGCTGCTGTGGCCCTCTCTACTGGTAGTGTCCGCGCGTGGACACTACGGACCCAGGCTGTGATAGCTTTCATGGACGTGCTCGTCGTGAGCGTGCCGCATATAGGTCTGCTACAGCGGTCAGCGGCATACTATCGGTGCCTTGTTGTTGATCTAGATCTTAGAATCGCACGGTTTATGTGCATTGCTACTTCTAAGCACTTCAACTTGAGCCGACCACCCAAACGCGATCCCTTACGAGTATCGTCTACTAGGCATCAACTCAACGCATGCATCCTGCGCGGCATCCCTGGGTCGGATGGCGCTAGTACGAAAGGTTCACTTGCTATTTATTAGGCAGGGCAATTAGCTCCACGAAAGGTCCACTTGCTATTTATTAGCAATGGAAAAAAATCAGCAGTGTCTTTGCTTGGTGAATTGATCTCGTTGAGGCGCACCGTTTCGCGCACCAAAACTACGGGTACCGACAGCTTGCTACTCGTCGCGGTTATCGGGGCCGTTCGCTTCGAACTTTGGCGACATCTCGGTCAGCTTGACGATGATCTGGTGCAGTTGCGCTGGCTTGTTTCGGCTACGGATGGCGCTCTTGATATTCGGCATCATCTTCGCAGCAAGGTCCGTCGTCGTGGTATTGCGAGGACTTAGTAGGGTGATAATCTGGGTCGCCACTGGGTCTTCGTCCTCTGAAGTGTTGCTCCTCACCACCAACTTCTTGATAAAGTCCACCACGCCCCGCTTGTCTTGATCGGTGACGATGATGATGTTACTGCGGGTGACCAGCACGTTGTTACCTGCAACCGTTGCATTCACGTTCGCACTGGAGCTTTGAAGATCCCCAGTAGGGGCTTCCCCGGACGCCGACGACATCATGTTGGGGTCAGCCGACACCGCATCCGCCTCAGCATAGCTGCAGCAAATGGCCAGAAGACCGAGCAGAGCAACCAGTGTAGACAAAATGAACTTCATCTTGGGTGTTCGCGAGGATATCCAAAAATGAAGACATTGGAGTGTCTGCGCCAATTTTACATGAAGTTTTCGCCGGAAGTTCGTGGCGCTGGAGGGAAGATTTATCGGTGCGAAAACAAGGAAATCTTGTCGAGAACTCGCTCCACTGCCCTGTGTACATCTCTGCAAGTGACATGGGCGCTAAGCTCATCAAAATTCTGTCCGAACCATAAATTGTAAGGCTAGCTTTGTTTGTATTCGGGCATTAAGTTCGAAGCATGGCCCCATACAGCACCTACACGCTCATCGGAAGTATTCCTACAGAAGTAATTCTGCCAAAATACAAAATGTTCCTAGTTCTCAAGTACGACGCGGTAGCGCACACGACCCTCCCGCACCATGTCCAGTCCTTCGTTGGCCTTCGACATCGGTAACTTCTGGATAATCGGTCGCACGTTCTTCTTCGACGCCAGCTCCAACATGCCCTTGATGTCCTGAATGCTGCCGATGCAGCTGCCACGAACGCGCACTACGCGCGGCACGATGAAGAACGGACTGAACTTCACATCGTCGTTGGGGACGCCGACCATGATAAAGGTACCGCGCTTGCGGACGAGGCTCAGGTACAGGTTGTACGGCATGTTGTTGGCGTCAGCGGTGAGCACCAAGTAGTCCACCGAGTTGGCCGCCTTCTTCTGGTCCGCCTCATCGCTGAGGTTGTAGAACTCCTCTGCGCCAAGTGCGCGGATTTCCTGCTCCTTGTTGGCAGAGCGCGAGAAAGCGATCGGAATGGCGCCGAGCGCGCGAATGAACTGGATGGCGAGATGGCCCAAACCACCAATACCGACCACACCAACACGGTCGCCAGCCTTCACACCTTCCTGCTTCAGCGGTGTGAAGACGGTAACGCCGGCGCACATGAGTGGGGCGGCGACGTCAGACGGGATGTTTTCCGGCAACTTGAAGGCGTAGTTGCTGTCCACGCGCACGTAGTCGGCGTAGCCGCCGTACGACGGAGTGCCGTCCGAGTACGTCGAGCCGTACGTGTACACAGCGTGATCGCACACTGCGTCCTCCCCGTCAGCACAGCCGCTGCAAGGCTTCTCGGGGTTCTTGTTCAGGCACGCCCAGACTTGAGCGCCGACGGCAACGCGGTCGCCAACCTTGAGCGCCTTCACGTCCGATCCCGCCAGGGTCACTTCGCCAACAATCTCATGACCAACGACGCACGGGTAGGCGGCGGGGCCCCATCCGCCTTCCATCGTATGAATGTCGGAGCCGCAGATGCCGCAGTGGGAGATTTTAATCTCGTGGAGATTTTAATCTCCACGTCTTCGGGCCCGAGTGGTCGCGACTGGTACTGCCAGGGCTTGACTTCTCCCTTGGCGTCGAAGGCGGCGTAGGCGTTCACGGTTCGCGGAGAGGTGGACATCGCGCTGGGCTTGCACAGGTAGCTAGGTAGGTGAATGAGAGGTGGAGAGGGAATCCAGAAATGAACTTGGACGCCTAGCTGGTACGGCAACGTTGAGAGACCTGTCCAAGCAGCATAATGACTAGCATACAGGTACTTGTCAGCGTCATCACTAGGCGATTACGGGGAGTTCGACTACCGCCATCTGCTTTGTGAAGTCTCCCCGTAAGCCTCGCATCACCGTAATCGCTGTCAGCTAGCGAATGTCCCAGGGCTGGTTATGCGAGGAAACGCAGGGATATCATCTGAATCCTGTCACCCACAGCAGGCATAGCATTGTGTGAAACTCGGATGAGACCGGCGAAATGCGCAGGCTTCGTCAATATAGGCATTTTGTGTGTTGACTGGACGCAGTGCCTACATAGCTTTCAAAAAATGCCTAAAAAATCGAATGGATACATGTTTGAACTAAGATATTCTGGTTGAATCGCCGTATTTACTGCATCTAGTAGTTGCGAAAACAACGTAGAATCCCTTCAGGGGCCACACAGACACCTAAAACGGCAGTATTGTTCATTTAATGTGTTGTTAATGATATTACAGACCAACACAGGTTGTATAAGAGGGAACCTTGCACAAATGTTTTGTGGATGCTCTCGGAAGTGCTTCCATCGTATAGGAGTGTTCATGAAGAGCTCATAATAACAAACGACTATGTAGTGCTCGTTGATGGACGGTATAGCTGAGCTTAGCTTTCAACGCTGTAGACATAGCCGCCAGAAACACTGAAGAAAGGAACCCGTGGAGTAGAATTTCGGACAGTGACGCTCCGCGTGGAAATCTTTCACCGTAGAGAGCAAGAATAGCTTCCACCTCAGTTGGGTTTGGAGCATTATCATAGCTTCAAGGTCAGTTCGCAGTACAGCATGCATATATTAATACCTGTAGTTCCAATGGCTGTGATGTTGCACCATATGTTCGACCTAATACAAAACCCCATATACATTCAAAATGCCTACATTAACGCGAGGTAACCTTTTGAAGGGAGACCTACCGAATCACTATTGTTATAACACCTGCAGACATGTGTACTCGGTGCATGGTTTCGACTCGAAACTCGCCCTAGAAGGTTAAGTTATGGGTCTTACCCTGGTTACGCTCCAGGGTCAATGCTACCCCTCTATGGCTCTGGGATTCCCGACAAACAAAAAAGTTCAGGAACCCGATTAAGAAATACAGTGTCGCTTTCAAACGGTGAACTCGTATTGCATTTTAAGCTACTACGGATACCGTTCGCTTACTCTTAGATACTACACAACATCACAAATATGGACAGCACCGGCGTTCTCGTGCTATCGCTGTCTCGGAGCATCGCCCGAGCGGAGCGCTGAATATCGCTCTGACCAAGTGGCCAGCCACCCACCGCCAAACGACAC
>JAIKVE010000402.1:0-21228 GCA_024679115.1 Phytophthora pistaciae | reverse complement strand
AGCTCGCGTTCGCCGCGGCGCTGGCCACCACCGCCGGCATGGACGCCACGCAGTTTGACAAGTTCCTGCACAAGTCGTGCGGGGCTCTGGGCTCGGCCACACTGGCCTTCGGAGGCATCAGCATGAGCGCGGGCGCGCTGTCCTTCGTGGCTCTGGCGCTCGGCATCACGCATCTTCGTGCTGGGCGGCAAAGTGTTCGTGGGCATCGCGCTCGTATCGACGGTGCTCACATTCGCGCTGTGGATCCCGCAGGCCCACCCGCTCGGCAAGGCGGACGACGTGACGCTCAACGGATCCTTCATCCTCAGCGTCATCAGCGCCGTGCTGTACATGATCGCGTCCGGACTCGTGGCGCGCCACGCCGGCATCAAGGGATAAGGTCGAGCCGACATCAAGGCTCTCGTAGGATCAGTGTAGGGACAAGATGGCTTCAAGCCATGTCGGCGCCCTTTCTATTTTCTAGGATCGCGATCTTCCAGCACTTTTGACTACCAAGAGCAAGAGCTGTTGCTGTCGATGGCGATGCCTCGCGTGCTTGCTGGCGTGCTGCTCTGTGTGGCGTATTGCTGCGTTGCTGTTGCTGGCGCCTCGACTCTCGAGCATGCCGGAGGTGTGAACGCTCCGCCGCCTGTGCAGCAGGAGGAGCTGCTCAAGGGGCTGCAGCTGGTCTACCCGGAGCCGGACGCAGTGTACAGATCCCCGCTAGCATTTCGCTTCCGGCTGATCACGCCGTCGGACTTCAGCGATTTGATGGAGACGTACGCTGGTCGTCGGTGGCTGTGTCTGCAGCTGGATGGCAGCTGGCGTCGATGCATTCCCATTGAGAGCGGGACGCTCATCCAAGAGGCCATCGACGTTGGCAACCACACGGCGCGCCTTGTGCTCTTCGACTCGCCGACTCCAGAGACGGGGAAGCACTTGATGCAGTCCGAGCTAGCGACCTTCACGATCCTAAGCGACAAGGACTTCACCGCTGCGCTAAAGCAGCAGCGTCTGGACGATCTCGCGCTCCACGGAGCTCAGACTGGCGAAGAGGACATGGGAGTTGTGGAATGGTATCGCCTGAGGAAGCAAGGACAGAGTGGCGGCAACGGAGACGACTCAACTCATGTCACACACGAGGTCGATGCTGCCACGGGCGATTCTCGACCGGTTGGCGACGTCAAGACGGAACCAGCGCACAACAGTCCAACAGATCCCCCGTTCTTGGTCATCGGAGTCAAGACCCGAGTCATCGATGGGTTCTCATTCCGACAAGCTATCCGACAGACGTGGGCGAGCAAGGAGAGTCTACCAAACACTCTGCGTGTTCTTTTTGCGGCCTGTCGCGTTCCAGCAGATGCAAGTGAAGAAACTCGCCAAGCGATCGCATACGAGCAGAAGATATTCGGTGACCTGCTTACAGACGCACTGGACTGCGAGGACTCGTACGCAACTCTGCCCGATAAAGTCAAGGAGTTCCTCCATTTCGTTGGGACTGACCACGTTCTGCGCCGGTCTGGGTACGTGATGATCGCCGACGACGACGTGTATGTGCGTGCTCGAGACTTGGCCGAGCAACTCGCAGCGCTGGGCCCTCTACACGATTTATATGCTGGTCACGTGAAGCAAGGCAACTCTTTCGTCCCGGAGAGAGATCCGAATCGTCGGTACTACCTGCCAGAGGATGTCTACCCTCTGGACGAGTTCCCCCCGTTCGCATGGGGGCCTCACTATCTCATGTCGATGGACGTCGTCGAGTTCATCGCGGACAATCGCGAAGAGCTGCATGGGCTTGGACCACTCGACGATGTGACCATAGCGCTCTGGCTGCTCGCGATCCAGGTCCACCCGCAGCACCTGGACCTGTTTAATAACCTTCGCGAGACTCCGTGCTTGGACGATCTGCTAGCATACGCGGACTTGGGGCCGTTCGCTATACGCGTTATTCACAGCAACTTGCAGGCAGGCCGCAACTTCTGCCACGGATTCAACGCACATACTTGGGATAAAGATGGATTAAGGTGATCAGCAACTTGCAAGCTCTATGGCACATGAACGAGACCACGGCTACGAGTTCTCGGTGGAGATATGCGTAAACGTTTGCAGTTTAAGAATGCGTGATTCCCTGCTCCTCGCACAAAGTTAGCTGCTGATCGTGTATTGCATTGAATGACAACATGTCATTGCTCTGTTTTTTTTTTTTTTTAAGTATTGGATTTACTGCAGGAGAAGAAGTAGAAGAAGAAGAAAAAAGAAGCTAAGTGAACTTTAATCTACTTGTTGCCTTACAATCCGTACTAAGGTGCCATACATTCGCTTTTCATTGCAGTAGCGTCTCGGACCCTCCACGGAAGCTTTGGAGCTTCTCCTCGACCTGTTTTCCGATGTCAGTACAAGTAGAGGCGCTCACAGCACTGGGGAAGCTTAAACGAGCCTCGGCGCATACCCGACGCGAGTACGCTGCAACGGTTTCGCTGGACGGGGAGTACGACACTTTGATTCCAGCATTCGTAGGCGTTGAAATGGTCGTTGTAACCTGGAGCAGGTCAGGATTGTCGGCGTTCACGATGCCAAACTCAAACTGTAGACGCTCCGAATAAGTAGGCAACACGCGGTGCAATCCATCTTCCTTCACGTCACCCGATGCTTTGAACCACAATTTTCGGTCGAATCCGTCACAAAAGCGGCGTTGCTCGAGCAAGTTGCTGTGAACTTCTCGAAGCGCCAGAGGGGACAAGTCTCCAAATGCCACAAAGTTATCGCTACATGGCTCTGCGCGTAAGTATCCCAACCACGGCAGGTGCTGGACATGTACTTGGATCGCCATCATCCAGAGCGGTACCGTGATGTCGTCGATTCCATTTAGACCCCGGAGGCGACGTCGATTCTTGGAGACGAACTTCGCGCAGTCCATTGAGAGGAAGAAGTAGGCGCCCATTGCCATCGGAGGAAGCTCTGAGAGAGGATACAGCTTCTCAGACAAGGAATAGCGCAAACTGGTGTCTCTGTTGGGTCTATCTTTGCGAGCATGTTGCACCGAAGGCACCTGTCCGCTGTAGTATCGAGTCTGCGGGCCAATACTTTTCAGATACTCGAGCAGTTTGTCCGCTCGAATGTAGACGTCATCGTCAGCGAGCATCACAAATTGAGCATGCGAGTACTGCGTCGCTGCAACGTGTAAGAACTCCTTCACCTTATCCGATAGCTCCAGGTAAGAGTCGTTGCAGTCGAGCTCGTCCGTAAGCAGATCCCTATACACCAACCTTTCCAACTCGATGGCTTCTCGGAGTCGCCTGCGCTCCGGTGTCTCGGGAGCAGAAGCATCAGCGATAAACGATATCGGACGACATCCCACGAAAAGTACCTTGATACCTCGAGGCAAAGCGGCCTTACTCGCCCAAGTTTCTCGAACCGCTTGTCGAAGTGCAAAATTCGAATTCACCGCTGTCTTCACTCCAATCAACAGCAGCAATTCTTCTTCATGGTCCTGCACTGTTCCACGTTGAGGCCACACACGATCTTCCTCGAGTCTGTGGAGTATTTCTTGAGGTCGCTGCCGCTGCTGCTCCGAAGCCCACTCAGTCAGAGAGAGATCAAATCCAGCCCGGTATTTTCCTTGTCTTGAGCGCACAAAGTCTGCGGTTTGTGCGTCAAACTGAGCCTTGCTGACAACAGAAAACGTGATCGGCTGTGACGTCCAGTAGCGCTCGCCTCTGGGCTCTCCATCCTCGTCGACGTGCGTGAAGTAGGCTTGTATAGTGTAGCTGCCAGACGGCCAATCTTGCCTCTTTTCCCAACGATCACCCACCGAGGCGCAAATGAACGTCACGTTCCTCGACTCGAAGCAAATGCTCATGTCGGCGTACAGCTCCATATACAATTCAGCCCCGCCCTCCTGGATATTGACCACCGTCGCCAGTCGGAAGGGCGAAGTC
Source organism: Phytophthora pistaciae (assembly GCA_024679115.1). NCBI lineage: Eukaryota > Oomycota > Peronosporomycetes > Peronosporales > Peronosporaceae > Phytophthora > Phytophthora pistaciae. Next base: position 17,311 of record JAIKVE010000402.1, on the reverse strand, counting down.
TCCGTAGCTCCATCGAGCGGGTACAGGATCTCCAGAGACGTTACCGGGTCCTCTTCACCACCTCGTTGCAATCCACTGAGCGGGTCGTTGCTCACGTCGTTTATCACATCCGACACCCACTGCTCCTTGCCAGTAGAAGAACAGATGAAGGCCACGAGAGCCACGATGAAGGCCGCCACTTCGCGCATTGCGATCGTCTGTCACGCGTGTCAAAAGCGATCTTTCGGTGGTCGATTGTTATGGCTACATTTGACATGGCTACATCCTACCTTGCGGTAACTTTAAGCCTTTCAACACCGCGTCCGAGTTCGTCCTGCTGGGGACTATGGAAACGCCTCGTAGGGCGTTGAGATGCTTATCGCTCGTGGCTCAAGATTACCAGCATTCATTTCCAGCGAATGGTCCTAGTCGAATTGCACGACTCAATCTCAAAAACTGTTTGAATCGTCCACAGTCGGTGAAATGCTGGATTAAACAGCCATGACCTGCATCACTCTGACTTTAAAAGATACATTAGTTTCCGAATTACCTACACGGATGTCTACTCAATCGACCGCGGAGGATTCAAAGCCCTGCGTGTTTTTGGACGCCTGAATCGTGAGATGCGAGAACGTCTGGGTATGCTTCAAACAAACTTGCATCGTTAGGAGCCACAGCGCAACGCTCACATCGTCCAGCTCGCTCATTCCGCGTAGTCGCCAGTAATTCTTTGAAGTAAAGCGAGCACAAGCCATTGAGACGACGTGGTGATCACCAAACGAGTACGGCAGAAGCTCACTCATGGGATATTGCTCCCTTGGCAGATAGTTTTTGTAAAATTCCTCTCGAACGGAGGTCGACGTCCTGCTGAATACCGAGTTCCATGCTTGGCCCAAGTATACGCGCTTTGAGCTACCCAACCCGTCCAGCAAGTGTACCAGTTTATCAACCCGTAGATAAATATCACCATCATTGATCATCACGCACGGAGTTTGAAGGAAATTCATCGCTGCCAAGTGGTAAAACGCCTTCACCTTGTCGGGCAGGAGCTCATACTGTACGCGTCTTGACAGTCTAGCTCCTCCGTCAACATGTCATCATGTGGGTCTTCCGTTTTCCGGTGCTTCTGATCGGAGTAAAAGACGCAATCGCTACAAAATTTGCCCTCCAACAAGCGATTCGCGAGACGTGAGCAAGCAAAGCCGCACTGCCTCTTGGTGTCAAGGTCATCTTTCTCGGGTGTTGACCTATTGCTCGCGTGGATGAAGATTCGAGATTGAATTCGGAAGGGAATGACTGGGGGCAGCGGCGTCTACACGACGCTATTGCGTTGGAGTAAATGCTGTAAGGTAAAGTGCCAATCCTGGCACGGTGCCAATTTTTGGCACGGTTTTTGACTTGGTTTCAGTATACTTTTGGCGAAAAACGGGGTGGTCCAAACGTAAAAGATGTTCCAGGTGATTTGAAATGACTTAATTTTGTATGGACCGTGCCACGAACTGGTCCGCCATTTTTACCTGTATATTTCTATCAACTTTGGCCGCTCATTGCTATCGAATCAAATCAGAGTGGAGCCCACATATATGTTCACCAGATTGGCCATTATCTCCTCTTTTGAATGGTGTACGTGTTGTACGTTCCTTTTCAATGGCGCGGTAGATATGCGCCAGTTTCTGGGACCATCCAAACCGTGCCATGATTGGCATTTTACCTTACGGTCACTTGCTAACGGTCGAACTCGATTGTGACGATACGTATGTCGATCTGGCAATCAAAGTGAAGCAGTTCTACTACGTAGCAGCCACGACAGACCTTGAGCAACCGAAGTTATCTTGTAAGGAAGTCATACTGTGAAGCTTACATAGAATCCGGACCAAAACTAAAAATTAGAGCGTTTCTGACCGAGAAAAAAAAAACGAAAAAATAGAACGTTTCTGATGCACATCAAAAAGATCGGCAAAAGATCGCAAAAATGAAGTTGGCTGGTCCTCTGCTCTGGCTGAATGTTGCGCTTTGCTGCTTCGCTGGGCCACTGCCGCTCGAGTCACACGTACGAGATGCCAGTGATGAGGACGCCGAGGACCCAGTGGCTGCAGTTCGGATCATTCATCCGCCCGATGGGGCAATCGAGAAGTCCCCAGTCATGTTCAAGACACTGATCCACCTTCGCCCCGGCAGTAGCAACCAGCTCTTTGGAACTCTGTACGAAGGAGGGAGTCTCTGCATTGAGGTCAATGACGAGATCGTCCACTGCTCCCCCATCGACCAGTCGACGTTTTGGTTTCATCACGTCGGCAATTGTACAGCCAGAGCTCTCTTGATACGTTCGGGGTCGTTCAAGCCGGAGGATCGAGGGTTATACCCCCACTCGCGCCCTGTTACGTTCACGCAAGTGAATGAGACCGAGTTCAACGCGCACATTGCTCGTCAGGTTGAGAAAGATGGCGAGAGACACCGAGCAGGATACCTGCAGTCCCTAATGGAGTGGGCAGAAGCACGACGGAGAAAACCGGAGCCAGAGCTTCTCCAGTCCACTACAGCGAGTGAAGATCAGTCTGACACTGACCCGATGCTTGTGGTAGGCGTTCGGACGGCGGTCGTGTCTAACTTCCCTTTTCGACAGGCGATTCGGGAGACATGGGCCAGTAAATCCGTGCTACCCCAAGGTGTAAAGGTGGTTTTCCTGGGATGTCGACTGCCTGGTGGAGATTCTTCCACGTCTGGACTTTGGGAGTCTGTCGAGCTGGAGAAGCAGGTTTACGGCGATCTATTGACCGGTGAGTTGGATTGTGAGGACGCGTACGGCCGCCTTGCAGAGAAAACGAAGGAGTTTTTCCACTTTGCAGCGACCCAACTCCCAGAGTCTCAGTACGTTATGGTCGCAGATGACGACCTGTACCTCCGTCTGGATAAAATTGCTGCGTGGCTGAAGCATTTGGGTCCGCTTCGTCGCTTCTACGGAGGTCACGTGCGCGCTCTACAAAGTATCGCCAAAATCCCACCCAACCGGAATCCTGCTTCTCGCCACTATCTCTCGCTCGAGCAGTATCCGATGCGTGAACTGCCACCGTTCGCTCTAGGGGCCAACTTCTTCTTGTCGATGGATTGTGTGCGCTTCGTGTCCAAGAATCGCCACCGCCTGCGCGATTTAGGCGGGATGGACGACATCTCGACTGTTCTGTGGATGCTGTCGCTGCATGTTCATCCGAAACATTTAAATGGGTTCGACCATTTGAACTGGGGGCCGTGCACGGATAATCTCGTTGCTTTGAGCGACTTGACGGTGTCGGCCATTCGCGTGATTCATGATAATGTGGTGTCTGGGAGGCGCTTTTGCCATGGATTTGAGTGGAGCGTCTGGATGAGGAACGACATTGGTGCGCCCTCAAAAAGATCACTACCGTTCTCGCGGGAGGCACTGCGAGTTATGTTTTCTTCTCGGAGTTTACAGGGGGGTGCAGGCGAGCTGGAGGTTGTAGCTACAGTCTCCACTTCAAATCGTGCTGGTTTAAAGGCGGTTTATCGTCCGGTCGAAGAGGAAATTGAGAAATTCACCGAACGCGTTTGCGTGCAGATTCGACTCCGATTCCCAGGAGCTGCAGACCAGGGATGTTAAGAGTTCTTTTATTGAGTTTTCTTTTATGTTCTTTTATATTAAAAGAAGAAGTTGCGCCACAGCCATTTTTTTCTTTTATTCTGGGGTTACAAAAATTACTCGTTTTAAGGCTTTCAAGGTGTAGCTAGCTTCACCACCGCATCATAAGACTGCCTCGAAAAGCAAACGCAAAGTCCTTACGTTTAACAGGTCTTTCGAGCACCCTTCGTCGTGTACCACCACCATCTGGTAGATGTAGACTGTTCTTGGCCCATAATAAAAGAAAATAAAGAATAATTCTTCTTTTAATGCCCAAGAAAAAAGAAGATTTTCACTTCAAAAAAATCGTTCTTGTAACATCCCTGCTGCAGACTCTTCATGCTCGGAGTTGATTCAGTCAGAGTTCCTGCTCTGGTTTGAAGACGTTGAAGCCGTGTCGACAAACGAGTGGAGTAATGGCCACGGGTAGATGGCAAACGCGAACTCTACTACGTAAAGGAGCTTTGTCCATAACTTACTCGTCGAATGTATTTGCCCGACCACTTGACTGTAGTGAGTGACCTCGCTGCACTACGTCGTCAAACGTACGCTTATTACATTCTACGCCTAGTCTTCTTACTCCTTGAAGTAATTGAAGGCAGCAGTCGGTGAGGTGGAAGCTGCGTCTTGGTCTAGCTGGGGGTGCCGAGAGTCATCACAACGTGCGATGGACGCTTGTCTTGCGGAGATTGCTGCACATTTTGGCGAGCTTTGAGGCAACGTTAGGGCCCCCTCCACGCACGCTGCGGCGGTCTGTTAAGAGCTAGCACGAGCTCAATCTATTCGCCTGCATCATGACAGCGCATCCAACAACGCTCCAATGCGAGATTCGGCAGCACCTTCGTGCGACTGGCGTCGACTGCCCCAACGTCCTAGAGTCCCGCCTCCACCTCCTCCACCATGACCAGGACTGCCGTCTTCCTTGCGGCCTTCCACGTCGATACGCAGCCAGCGCGTGGACGTTCCGCTGGCAAAGTCAAACTCCTGGATATGCCGCGTCCGAACGCGCAGCAGCGGGGCGGGCGTCATCCCACCGCCGCTCGCGTCGTTCGAGTCGCCGAAGCGCTCCACGTCGTCCAGCAAGTGGAAGGAGAAGGCGCTAAACACCGTGATGAGGAAGCGGCTCGGACGCTCGGGCGACACGTCGATCTCAATGGGCCGTCCTCGCGCCTCAGCCGGTCGGATGATCAGGTTCGGGTTGCCCAGTAATCGATGCACCACGAAGTACGAGTCGCCACCGCTGATCGTTCGAGCGCAGGCTTGCAACAAGGCGCTCACCGCACGCACGCGCTCCTCAGGGGCAGCCGCGAAGCGCTGGATGTGAGCGTCAAGCACCTCAAAAATGTGTTCAAGACCGCGGTTCTGTTGCGGTTGAGTCGAGGAATCACCGGCGTTCTGCTCCGCCGCTTGTTGCTGTTGCTGCTGCTCGCCTCCACCGTAGAGAGTGTCATTGATGAGGAATAGCTCGGGAAGGATGTCACGCAGCGTTTGCTCGAGGGAGATCGGCTGCGGTCTCGGTAAAAAGATCTGAGCGAAGGTCTCCGCGTGTCGAGAGAAGATGGCGAGGTAGTCCCCGCGTGTCCGCGCGCGTGCCGCCTTCTTGCGGATCGCGATCTGCTCTGGCGGGTGGATCTCCCACAGCAGCGGATCGGTCTCGCGTAAGTACTGCACACTGCCCAGTTGCTGGTACGATGCAGTCCAGCGCGCGGTGGTGGTCCGTAGCTCTTCCGTGTCAGCGTCCTCTACGTCCTGCCGCTCCTTCTCAGCTGATAGTGACAGCGCTGAAGACGCGAGTGCTGCCTTGGTAGCTGTGGGGGAGCGGAAGCGATAGAACGGAGTCTTGCGCTTCTTGTCGGGCGTCGAGAATGGTCCAAAAGACGACGAGGAGTGAGCTGGTAGCGTCGACGATGAGCCGGCTGTGGCAGACGCTAGCTTGCAGTAGAATGAAGCGCGGTTGAGCGCTGCTACCCACGCACTCACAGCAGCCTCCGTCTCCTCAACAACCCGCAGTTCAATTGATTTCCGTCTACAACAAGAAGGCAAGAGCAGAGTTAGTTGAGTCTAAGGAATAGAGTTGAATCATGCCACGTACGGGAAGACTTGGTGCGTGAGTCTGGCTGAAAACTTGAGTACTTGCAGTCGCCTATGTGAGCTCGCACTCGAAATACTGAACGCCATGGCGTGGTCACCACGACCGCGTTGAACAAGAGCGTGATCCAGCAGTACAGCACCACGCGGGAGACCGTCGGCTTCACTAGCGAAATAGTACAAGCGGTTGCCCTTGAGCTCGAAGTAGCGCGGCTGCCAGGCGCTACCCAGCCCGTGCTGCTTGCGCTTCTTCTTCTTGAGCCAGCCCGTCTTCTCAGGAGCCAAGTGAGCCGCTGGATCCGTCATACTGTCGTCGTCGGTGATAGTAAATTCCCCCTGCAACGACGCATGCTCCGACGACCCCGAAGGTTGGGACGATAACGAGAGCATGGACCAGGACAACGGGAGTGCGGACACTTGCTCGCTGCTGTCTTCCTCCTCTTCTTCGTCGTTTTGGCCACGATCGGTTGACTCCTCCCTTTGCCTCTCTCCTTCCACTCGAGCCTCCGCTTCATCACCGCCTTCTCTCGTCTTGTCGGCCAATTGAGCCTGTGAAAGCCGCAGAACTTCGATATCCTCCGCCACCAACGTGCTAAAGGGACTCAACTGAAGCTTCTCCTGGCTCAGGTCGTCGTCGTCACTGCGCGTAAGTTGAATGGGGGAGAGCGGAGGCTGCGGATCACCGCCTTCCTCATTGGCAACATCAGCAGGCGGAGTCTCCGCAGTCGGCAACACGACGGACGGGGAGCTCGTTTGCTTGGAGATTTCGGCTACGGCCTGGTTGATACGATGTGCCAGCGTGATATGCTCCGCGTGGAGCTCGCCCGAGCGCGTGAGCGGCAGTGAAACGGTGACGGCCCAAAGCTGCCGCCCGATCCATTGCAGCGACACGTCCGGGTTTATAGCATTGGCGCTGGTAGACGGAGGAGCCTGGCCACTGGTACTGGAGGTGTCCGAAGCCCACTCTGAGACCACTCGCGCAACCTTGGAGACAATGGCTGCCCCAGCCTCCATAGTCCAGCATGTGATGCAGGCCTTGAAGAAGTCGTCCTCCCGATACCAGCGTTCTACTCGAGCCTGCGGTAGTTCCCAGCTGCCTTCGGTCTGGTGGTCTGGTGGAGCTTGTATTGATGATAATACCTGGGCGGTAGTGGCTTGATCGGACGGCGACATCGTCAACGCGCTGTTATTTACTGTTGTGACCTGAGAAACCAAGCACGACGGCGTCACTGTGGCGGTAGAAGGGTTCGACAGCGGTAGAACGGACGGGGAGAACCGCTCCTTGATTTTGAGGAACTGGTCCTTGAGACTGGTCAAGTTTTCGTGTCGGACGGACGAAGAGGGCATCGAGGGTAATACAAAATCTCTCGAGAGTGTGCGCAGGTGTCTGGAGCGAGATCCTCGTCGACTGCGTTGGGTGTCGGACCCTTGCTGGCCAAGTTCAGTTAAGCTGGATTGCGAGTCGTAGAGCTCCGGGTTTGTTGTTTCTAATGGGAATTGTCTGCCACTGCTGCGACTTGAAAGTCCCGACGTCTTGCTGGGTTTGTCCCTAAAACTCCGAGATGTGGGTGAAGGTTCTCCTTGCGAGGTAGTTTCATCATCTTGGACGTCTGTGAGCGACAGCGCTGGCTGAATCTCTGATGGAGGACTCGTACTGGACCCGGCATCGCTCGGTGGCAGATTCAGCGCGGACTGGCGACGGTGCAGTGTTGACGACATTTTGGCTAAGGGCCCCCTCGACGTTGTCATGTGTGGGGCGGCTCTGGAATCGGGGCCCAAGTCGAGTCTTCTATCTCAAAACACCGCGGCAATGCACCCGAGAGCCTGCGAGACGACGAAAACAGCGCCGCACGCTCCGGTGCTGAGTCGTCCGTCTCTGTTGTTGGCTGTCGACGCATGGGCTTTAGATAGCCCAGCGATACTACTTTGCTTTGACCTAAAGTTTGTTCAGAGAGAGGAGAATATTCCTGGAGCTGCTAAAATAGTCGACGAGATTTTCTGCGTTCGTTTCAAGCGGAGAGATCTCCACACCCCGCGTCCATACTCCAGCCAGACTCCAATCCAAAGTGAAGGAAGTATGTAGTGCACCCCTTGACTCATTCCCTCATACCAACATCCTCCTGCGCCTCGCTAGGTATGCAAACACTCTTGGCTAGAGCCTCCAGGTACTTTCGGGCTTCGTCAGGCGACTGCTTGCTGGTTGTGTCCTGATTGTCTTCGAGGCCGTCATCGTCCTCCGGCTCCGCGCACTCAGCACCGACACTTCTATCGCCCTGCTTCATCACGGTCTCAATGATCTGCACCACGCGCTGGTGCTGCTCCCTCTGCTTTTCGCGCTCCAGCTCCGCCACGAGCTTCTGCCTCAGGAGCTCCTCCTCCTGCTCGCGGATCTTGATTGCTCTGATCTCCGCCACCATAACGGGCCGCAGCAGATCCACCCACGCGCGCTTGCTCTTCTTACCCTTAGAGTCTCTGGCCTTCTCCCCTCCAGGCCCCATGAACCCTCGAGCCTCCGCCTCCGTCACCAGCTGCCGGAGCGTCAGCGACCTCAGCGGCCGCCCCTCCGCCGTCCCGTAGAGTCCGAGCAGCTCCCTGTCCAGCGCCTTGACAGCTGCTCGCTGCTTCTCGTCCAGCGTGGGCGGCTCCAGGCCGCGCTCCTTGGCCACCACCAGCAGCTCGTGGCTCTCGAGTGTCTCCACGTACGCGGCCACCGACATGAAGCGGCGTCCGAACGCGTAGCCGTCGTCCACGAGGCCCTCGAGCTGCTTCTTGGCCAGCTGCGCACGCCGCAGCGTCGCCGGGTCCAGCACGTCCAGCGTCTTGTGGCTGCTCTGGTTCTCCTTATCCTGCTCTACCTGTTCTACCTGGAGAGCGTCGGGGTCAGCACCGGACGCCCACAGCAGCAGCAGCTCCACGACACGGCGCTGCGTCTGCAGCTCGCGCAGGTCGTCGCTCATTGGCTCAAAGCCGCGTTCGCGCAGGAAGCTCTGCAGTTCCTCTACGTACTGGAGCGTTAGCGTCTTCGCTGCGTCAGTGTCATTGACGTTGGCGGCGGTAGAGTCGGCTAGGCCTCGTGCCTGGCATTCGAGGGCCAGGGCGGAGGCGTCCGCTGCGCCTGCACCGCCAAAGAGCTTGACCACGGGCGCCAGATCGGCATCGTACTCAATCACCTCCGCGCCCGAGAAGACCACGCGGCGCGGAGCTGTAGCGCTGCCAGAGGTGGAGGCGACGGCTTCAATGGTCATCGCTGTTGATACACTGTTTGAAGAGTGGGCGGCAAATTTGAAAAAGAAAACTTCAAATTTGCCGCCCAAAACTGTAGTTTCTAGATTAGTTTTTCCTGCAAAAACAATTTTTCGTACTTCTTTTGTCTTCTGCTTTTTTGAAAAAGCTTGTTGTGCTATGAAAAAAGTGAAATATTTCTATTGCGCTCGATGGGCGGAAGCACGCTGGTGACGACGGCGGCGTCCTCGTCGCTGCTGACGACGCACGGCCTGCGCCAGCTCTGGCAGGACAGCGCCGATGGGGCCACATTGCGGGTGCAGGTTCTCGGCGTGTATCGCTGTACGTGGCGTTGGGTCGACCTGTAACAAGTTCAATACCCTATCAACGCAACAAGTTGCTGACACTTTCCACCACTTGCCTGCTTGCTACCTACCATCAACAGACCTGGCGGACCCGGCGCTGAAGGAGCGACTCGGACAGCCGTTCGAGGCAGCGCGCGACGTGTTCGACGTGCTGCTGAGCGACGGCCGCCACAAGATGAAGGCGGTGCTCGATCCCAAGCTCAACCAGCTCGTCTGGACACGAGAGCTCGCAGCGCACAGCTTCGTCAGCGTGAGTGGCACGGCATTCGCGCTACACTCAGGCGGGTCAAATTCATTTTTTCCCTAACAATTATGGTGTCATTGTGATTGCTGCAGGTCAAGAAGTTTCAGGTTTATGCTGAGGACCCAGAGGACGACATGCAGAAGCAACGCGTGGTCGTGCTCCAGGAAGTCCAAGTCACGTCGTCCAATCGGGACGGAGTGCTTCCCGACAAGGTGCTGGCGCGAAGCTTCGGCGCTCACGGGAATAACGACGAGCTCCAGTTTCTGTCGACGCAGCATCCGCGAGAAGTGGAGCTGCTGCCGTTGGCGGGGGAGCGCGCGTACTATTTGCCGCTACGGTCGGACCACTACACGCTGGACTGGGCGTGCAGCTTCACGGATGGGGTCCCGGATGACGACTCGCCGCTTGACGAACTCGAGAGCGATTGGGCTAGACGGTATGGCGGCCCTGAAGGCTCGGATGGGTCTAACGATGGGCAGGAGACTACAGCCAGCTCAGTGGTGGCGTGGAACATCAACCCGGACTACTGCTCGGATCTGTTCACGCCCGAATGCAAGAAGATCCACGCCATTCTGGAGGTTCTTGACCAGATTAAGAAGAACAACGAGCCGGGAGCGACTCGTAAAGCACTTCCTCCCATGATTGGAGCTATTCGAGTTAAGTCCAAGGTGATGAACATGGGGGATCCCGACATCGCGAATCCGTTTCCCTTCGCATTCAACGCGGTCGTCGGTAAGTAACCCCAAAGGTTTACCGGGAGTTGATTGAGTCTCTAACCTGCTCTTTTGTCTTTACCTGTAGTCGATGCTACTGGTGTATTTGAAGTCGCGTTCTTCGGCTCCATGTGCGCCAAGTACTATCTGTCGTTGCGCGAAGGAGACCTCATCCAGTTCCGAGGCTATTCAACTGTCCACCCGCATGATCTTCAGTATACGATGACAAGCAGTCCCTTGCTGTACTATGAGCACGACTCCTTTGGTAGTGCTCTCCATGTACCGAGTGCGTATGCGTCATCGTTTGAATTCGCCGCGACAGTCACATACTCACCCCGTTGTTTTACTTTCTATTGCGGATGGCAGAAAAGTACTGGGCGCTCCTGCAGATGACAAAGGTGGCTCCGCAGCTGCTAGAGGTCAGCGACGACATTGCTCAGCCAGGCTCGTGGAAGCCCCACCTCCCGCGCCCATCCTGGCTCGAATGCAGCTTCGTGAACACATTGAACACTCTCTATTGGGGGCAAAAAGCCATCAACGACCTCGACATCATGTACTTCGACTTCGTCGGCGTGCTGTCGAATGTCGGGAGAATTTGTCGCGGGCGAAAGCGGAGACTGGGCGAGGAGGACTCGCCTGAAGTCACCGAGTATCGGTGGGTGAAGATGATCGACAGCAGCTCGTCGCACGAGCTCGTTATCAAGCTCGCCGAGTGCTCCCAGCCCGCTGTGTTTCGCTCCCTTGAAGCTGGCAACACCTTGATGATCACCAAGCTTCAATGGGTCATGCTGCCGGGGACTGGCACGGCGGAGAAGCGGATTCAGTATGCGACGACAAGCGTGTTCTCTGTTCTTCGCATGAACGAAGCTGTGCGGCCGTTCCACTCCATCGAAGAGTGCAGCTTGAACGTCTACTTCGCGAATAGCATCAAGAAGAACGCGGTTCTGGACTCGCGCAAAGAGTTTGGGGAGAGCAAGCTGACTGCGCACATTGAGAAAAAATATCGGCCTCGGAATTGCCTGCCGACGGATGCCGAAGAGTTCAAGGAAGCGTTCAACCTGAAAGTATGCTCGTTCAGGTAGGTGAATTGTCCGGTTTGTACAGTAGGGCTGGTGATCCGTTTAATGACTGGGGTGGTGGTTGTTTGTTCGTTCAGGGACTTGAGACTGCTAGGGGTGCTTATGGGGGCCTATGAGCAACGCCACGTTGGCTTTATCGGCCAAGTGCAGACTATCAGCAACGAAGACAAGCGGACAAAATCCAGGCCATCAGTGCTGCTGGATCTCTTCGACCCCAACGACGACACCATTGAAATTCTGACTGTGGCGGTGAGTATCAACCCGCTGTACCAGAGGCCAGCCGTCAACGGAAACGTCAAGACAGCCACGCCACCCGAGGCACTTCCTTTAGTTCGGCTACTGCCCGCCACGATAGTCAACGGAATGCTGGAAGCTTTTGGGCCGGAGCGGAGTCCGGAGCTGTCGCTGACATTCGTCCAAGAGTACCTGGTTGAGTCGAAGCGTGACCTCTTCTTCTCCCTACAGCTCTATCGCGACGGAGTTGGCCACGTGACCTGGGAGGTCGACGCGATTCTCGAGATGCCGTGATGCTAAGTGGAAGTGCGTACGACGTTTTGGTAAGAAGGCAATACACAACAAGTTTCTACACGATAATTCTATGGCCACGTTGGCGACAGACGAAAACAAGCAAGGGGCAACGAACGAACGGTGCACATGTACATTACGCCGTCGATCAGCTTCCACCGCTAGTCAAATAGTAAGCGAATATCCGCTCGCATTGTATCGCCTCATAGCCACCCGAGAGCCTTCGCAAAGTCATATGCAGCGCTTGTCGCCGGTCCTCGCGAGTCCTCCAGGCGCAAAAAAGCAAAAGATCCTCCCTCCTTCCCTCCCTCCCCGCCCCCCTGTATCCATCCTCCGTTGCTTCCCACACCTCAGGCGGGGGAGAGGCCTCTGGAGCTCGTTCACCTAGCCTGTTCGTCGTTTGGTCGACCCTTCAAGCGGTCAATCAAAGTCATGACTTTCCGGTACTTTTCCCGCTCGCGGCCGGACGAACCCTTCTTCTTGCCAGTGTAGTACTCGCTCGAGCTGTGAACCTTGTAGCCGAACACGCGCGGCACGTACGTCTGCGTCGGTGGCGGCACCACAAGATGGGAATGCGTCATAAGGAACACATGCGGGAACGTCGCGCCGAAGTACGCGCCGTCGATCTCTGTCGGCAGTAGCACAATAACAACAGCAGCAAGTTAGTATTCACCCTCCACCCAGCAGCAAAAAGATATGGCAGGCAGACGTACGGCCTGCGCGCTGCGACTTGGGGAAGAAGATGTCGCGGCACTTGGGGCAGAAGACGTTGACGGTTGTGTGCCGCGGCACGTCCGACTGGCCCACGGGCAGCACGGGCTGGCCCTGGCAGTAGACGCGATGGCAGCGGCCGAAGTCGACGTTCTGGTACTTTTCTAACATGGCGGCCATGCCCTTGGTGGTCAGGATGTAGCGCGCGTGGATGAGCCCGTAGAGCATCTCGGCCGCGGACTCGATCATCTCCTGCTGGATCTGCGTGAGGTTGCTGTCGTTGGGCGTCTCGATGTCCAGGATGATGTCCAGCGCGTAGTCGTAGTACGGCACGATGCTGCTGAGCCCCGTGAGGTTGAAGTCGTCCTCGATGTAGTCCTCGTCCACCTCGCACAGGAACGAGTTCTCGCGCAGCGAGCAGAACCACGCGATCCAGCTCGTCTCCTCCTCTTCCTCGTCGCTGCCCTCCACGTCGTTGTCCTCCTCGTCGTCGTCATCGTCGTCGTCCTCCAGAGCGCTCGAGTCCTCCTCCTCCTCCTCTTCTTCCTCTTCTTCCTCGTCCTCCGAGACGTTGGCGGCTGCGCGCGCCGCCTCGGACACGCGCAGAGTCTCCATGTGGCCGAAGAGCCGCTCCATCTCGGCCTCCTCCGCCGTCTGGCCGCCGTTCTCCGCTGGCTGGCTCATGGCTGCGTCTGAGTCTGCAATTGCGGGGCCTCTACGCGTCCTCACGGGATCAAAGACACGGCGTTGTATGCAGCGGCGTCTCTAGAATCTACACCTGCTGACAGGAGAGCGCGGCGACACGTGCACAGCGAGAGAAGGCGCCCCGAACGAGGGCAGCTCTAGTCGCACGTTGGAGATGACGGCCGTCGCTTTCCCGAGATAGAGCCAAGCCCGCTGACCTGCCGATTTTAGTTGGTGTGGCGATACACCAAGTGTAGCCATTTCGGGGAGGTGACTTGCATTGTGATTGTCATGGCGGCGGCGGACCGAGACTGGTACGAGGCATACGCCTCTAGAGAGGAGGTAGAGCGCGGCCTACAGGACGGAGAGGAGGAAGAGTATGAAGACGAGTATGAAGAGGAGGAGGTGGAGATCGAGGAGATGACGGACGACGAGCCCATGTACATCACCGGGCGGCTCTTCCTCGGCTCCATCGACGCAGCCAGGAATATTGCAGCGCTGAAGCGACAGCGCATCGGTGCGGCGCTTGCGTTGCTCGGCAAGGGGGAGGAGGACGCAGCAGTGTCGACGCACTCGAGCTCCGTAGGTGCTCAGTACACGCAGATGCAGATTACCAGAAAGAGCTTCGAGATTGAGGACTCAGAGGATGGAGACTTGCTGCGCAGACTGCCGGAGATTCTGGACGCGCTGAGAAACCTCGTGTAAGTTGCTAAAGTGCTGGAAGGAGCGTACAAAAGATTGCACTGGCGTGTGTTTGTATGTATGGTGTTGAACGGCACCAGTGAGAAGGCAGAGCGGGATGGCACGAACGTGTTGGTGCATTGGTACGTCAAATGATGAGTTGGTGGTTGCATTGCCGTTTGCTGAGGTACTTAGCTAAGCAATCCTGCGGCTTTGTGCTGTTTAGTATCGCCGGTAGATCACGTTCCGCCTCCGTTGTGACCGCATGGATGCTTGCCACTGAGCCGAAGCTTTTGACCGTGCAAGACGCTGTTGACCGGATCAGGTGTGGACTCCACTGACGATTTTTTGGGTGAATTGTATGCGTGTAAGCTAACGCATTGCGCTCTTTGTTCTCTAGGATCATCCGCCCATGGATCGAGATCAACCCTCACTTCATGCGGGATCTTCATGTGTTTCACGCGGTGCTCACATCGTATAGTGCTTCGCCGCTGAGCACTGATAACGCTGCGCTGCTCAAAAGTCGAGCATTCCCGCGACTGGACTTCGGTGCAAACCTCGTTGACGGAATTCTTGGAGGCTCGAAGACCATCACAATGCGAATGCTATCGGACATCAAGAGCGATCGGAACTCGGATTTAGGGGACATCTTCACGCACTCGATCGTCACTGCAACGACTTCAAGTACCGATGGCTCTTCAACCAGACCGCAGTTCGCGTACCTGAGGATCGATCAAGTCGAAACGCACGAGCTCAACGCCATCGACGACGCCACGCTGCGCAAATCTGGGTTCACCTCAACTGACGAAGTGTTGGCAGTTCTCAAGCAGTTCTATCCCGACGTGACGGCCACGACGCCGCTGCTTATGCTGCACTTCCTCTGCCTATGTCAGTCCTAGTGTCAATGTAGCCTTTTCATGTAATGCATGTAGCCATGTGATTTTGGTGTTCCCATACATAAACGCCATTCCTGTTTGACAACGATCAACAACACGAGTGGACATTGCGAGGAAGTGTCATGGCGTCCACGGGGTTCTACACGCTGGGGAACGGCGCTCCGGAGCTGCTGCAGGAGCTGTACAAGACCGCACAGGACAGCGCCGCCCCCGCCAAGCCCGTGTACCTTGGCGACTCGCGCCGGGAGAACAACATTGAGGCGCACGCGGACCCCGTGGAGCACAAGGGCATCCGTCTGCACGGCTGGATCATCGGCTCTAACAAGACCCACATCACGCCCATCGACACAGTGGACGAGTGCGTTTGTAGCCATGTTGAGAGCAATTCGGAGACCGACCTACTGGGGGAGTACTGACTTGGTCGTGTATGAATGTATCCATCTTGTCCTGCATTGCAGAATCGGCGAGGCGGCCAAGCTGACGCCGCCCGAGATGGTCTTCGGCAAGAACCAGCTGCTGCTGTTCCACGAGCCGTCGGGCGTGTGCTACAACTTCCTGGCGGTGGAGGCGCTCAAGGGCGCGCACTTCCCGCCGCCGGCCAGTGACCAGGCGCAAGACATCGTCGCCAACCAGCAGCTCAAGGTCTCCATCGCCAAACACAACACCAACAAGTGAGTGAGGACAATGGGAGGGGACGAGGAGTAGCATTCGGGTATTGATGGCGTCTTGTTGTTGACAGGGAGGACGTGAAGGAGCTCGACATCACGTACGACTGGACGTACACGACGGATTACAAGGGGTCGCTGCAGCGTCTCACGAAGACGGAAGGCTCGCCTGCGACTTTCACGAAGAGTGAGGAGGAGGCGAAGGTGGAGGTCACGCGGGAGCGCATCAACTTTGAGAAGCTCAAGGAGCGCGAGCCCATTCTTTGGTTTGAAGACGTCGGTCTGTATGAGGACGAACTGCACGACCACGGAACCTCCGCGATGTCGGTGAAAGTGGTAAGCCTTGCCTGAACCTTGAACTCCTGTCCGTGCCTGGTGTCGTTATGCTAACTCGTCGTGGTTGTCTTTTTGCAGCGCGTGATGCCATCAGGATTCTATGTGTTGTCACGCTACTGGATGCGTCTGGACCACGTGGTCGTGCGTCTGCATGAGACGCGCATCCACCACCTCTTCGGCACCGACCATTTCATCCGCGAGTACACGCGTAAGGAGCAGCAGTTCGACACGCTGTTCGCCAAGGGCCATCCGAAGAATATGGCCAACTACACCAACATCGACACGTTCCAGCACCTGCTGCCTGTGCGCGAAGCTGTGATCGAGAAGGTTTTGCTCCAGTGATCCGCCCGTCCGTCACGCGGGCTGACGTTAGTTAGACTTTGGTTGCCAAAAAAACAGCAAAAACGTAACCCGCGATTAAATACTGTGAAGTAACTAAACTACTGCTGGCGCTCGCTCTAACAGCACAAACACCGACCCAAAATCCCTATCGATAGCCATCAGGCACCTCCGACCCCACCACAACGAGACTGTCCGCCCCAGAGGAGACGCCAAGAGCTGCAAACATGGAGCGAGCTCTGAAGGAGTACCACGATATCCTCCTAGCATCCACCGAGTACGCCGGAGTCTTCATCTCCAGGTCAAGATCAGTTGCACCAGCCACCCCATTGCCAACCCGACTGAGCGCGTTCTCGCCAGCATCACGTCCGCCCGCGGTCGTCTCCTGCTCCTCCCCTTGTCTAGGGTCTAGTTGCGCCTCGTCGTTCAGGAAGAACGCCACTTGCCGTGTGTTCATGTCCAGGTACACGCCGACCGTATCTCCGACAGCGAAGGCCTGTGCTCTGCAGACCTCCTCGCCGCTGTGGAGGATCACACCGGTCGCGGCGTATCCCACCGCCTCCGCTGCCCCAGTCTCGAACGCGTCGGACGGCGCCACGCCCACGACGACGCCACGAGGATCCGCCATGCGCTCCACCAGCACCTCCCAGTAGTGGCGGCCGCTGGTGAAGTACAGATGCCGCAGCACGCGCGTCCGTTTGCAGTGAGAAGACTGCCAACTACCTGCACATCAGACGGATGTTAGCTTCAAGTTAAAAGCGATTGCGACGCTGCTAGGCAGAGTCTGCGAGCTGCAATTTCAGCTGTGGACACAGCAAACACGCCGCTATCTGTAGAGTGTATCAACACTATGCAAGCATTGTCCACGTACGCTCAGCCATGACGTCGACAGCTCCCGCGCCGCATGTATGATAAGCCCCAACGGTTCCAGCAGCTCTGCAATGTCACGAAGAGCTTCAGCTGCCTGTAAAGTACGACATGGTGTGCTCCACATCACGATCTATTTTTACCCAAAGGTCTCCTTTTCCACCAATCCCGTCGCATCAAAGAGCTCCGTTATTATCCACTGGCGAATGAGAGACGCAGCAATAGTGCAGTAGAGCAATAAGTAGCCGAAGCCATGACCGTGCCGGGGCTGCCGCCGCGCCAC
>JAIKVE010000401.1:0-21230 GCA_024679115.1 Phytophthora pistaciae | reverse complement strand
TCAGCCATAATTGCGACTTTTACGGTAGTGTTTTTGTCTGCGCCATAGGCATACAAATTCTGGGGCATTGTGGATTGCTCCAGAAATAACAGCAGTTTGTATGGCGACCACTCAGATGCTTATTCGAACTTGTATGCGCCAAACGCAGAAGATAACGCAGAAGATTTGATACAAAAGCAACGAGCGGCGCATACAAATTCAGGAGAATCTATTCTTCGCGGCGGTATCGTATTGCTTCAATTTCGTCTTACCTATGGTTAAAGCTTCCGTCGGTGAGGTGCTCGCAATACTGGCCGTTATCTTGTGGATGCCAATGGGTCTCGGTAGTATCACGACACTGCGATACGATATCGTGAGGCTGGTGAGCCGAACCTTTGACTTCTGGTTCTTTTCCACGATTACGAGCGTCATGGTGGTCTCCATGTCCATGTACTTCTCGGACTTGCGTTGGATACGGATGTTAATCGACTGGGTGGGCTACCACCACGTTATCTTCATTGATGCTCACGTGTTGGGTCTTCGGAGTGTTTCGTATATTCTGATCACGTCGATCATATCTGCTGCTGTCGTGCTGGCTTGGATGATGCTTGGGAGAATTGATGGAGGCGCCTCGTTCACAATATTGAGATATGAGAGCAGGCATAGCACGTACGAGCTCTCTGGTCTAGATGTGATCGGCAATGGCATCGTGACGATTGGCTTCCTCCTCGCCAAGGTTGTGGTCCGAAGGCGGAATGTGTTCAACTTGCAACGCACGAGGTCCGTGACGACAGTAGACTGCGTCATTTACCGATGTCGTCTCAAGCTGCAGCCTGTTCAAAGGCGTGCAATTGCATGGGCGGGTGAAGATGTAGGCTTGAAAGAATTTTCCTGCCGAGGGGCTGACGTCGTTCAGCACTTGATGTTTGTCAAGTTTTCGCACGTATTCGACGCCAATGACACGCACCTTCCTTGGAGGTTTGCAAAGAAAATCAACATTACGCCTCGGCTACTACTGGTAATTTATGCTGTCGGAGCTGCGGGGTTAATTCTCTCTCATCTCGCACTCGCGCACGAATTCACTGAATCGACCGACTCGGAGTCACATGACGATTTTGTATTTGACATATCAGCTATTGCGTTGCTGTGTACGGCAACGTTTACGGGGCTTTTTGCCATGTTCTACCAGCGCCAGTTGCTCAGATTGTTGTGCACCTCCTTCGACTTTGCGTTCTACTCCTTCCAGATCACAGCTGGAAGTATGTGCGTTTGCGCGCTGTACAAATGGGACATCTCGCACTGTCTAATGGTGGCATCGTGGTGGCTGTGGGCGCATTGGATATTCACTTTAGACGCGCTGACGCCGGCCATGCGGGAAATGTTCAAGTTTCGTGTTCGCTATGCCGCTCCAGTGTTGTGTCTACTGCTGTTTGACCACATCACAATAATTTGTCGGATATTTTCGAATGGAGACATGGAGCTGCAAGACTCGGTCATCTACGAGGGAACCGTATGGGGGAAATATCTAAGTATTCGAGTTATCCCCATATATGTCAGCCGCTCACTGACGCTGTCGCTTTGGTGCTCGAGGTTAGTAGCTCGACTGGCAACAGCTTCCAACGATGACGTCTCCATCCTGCGCGGATCGGTCTCCTACGACAATATTTTCGCGAAACGAAGAAGACGAAATCTGCGCATTGCTCAGATCGTCAAAATCAAGAAGATAGCAGCGGCTTTAACTGGACGAAGCCGCGTGTCGCCTGTCACATCGTTCCAGCAAGAAGATTTTATGTAGATAGTCCATGAAATTTCAGTATTTAGTAAAACGATACTACAATTTACGCTTCGAAGCACGATATAGCATTATCCGCCAAAGTTGGTTCAAAGTTAAGCTAAGTTTGTCTGGTGATGTAATCTGTTGTTATCTGCCGGGAAGAGCGATCATATCACGCTGTCGGGTGAGTCAATGCTTGCAGAAGCCTCTGATGCCGAAGGCCCGGTATACGCCCTTGTACCAGCGAGACCTCTTCCTACTATCGATCTCTCCAAGTCCGTGAGGAGCCAACTTCTGCCGGCAAAAGCCCATTCATCAATTCATCGTTTCCTCAGCAAATACCACCGCCCACATCTGCTGGCGAACATGGCAGCCATGGTTCTGAACGTTGTGGTTACGGGCGTTGACGCCCGATCAGGCCGGATTTTATCGATGGTCAGCCTCGTGTTGTGGCTGCCGATGGGCATTGCGGCTCCGAGCACGTTGAGATACGACGTCCTGCGCCTGGTGATGCGGACGTTTGATTTCTGGTTCTTCTCCTGGACCACAACACTAACGACCGTGATGATCTCGATCTACTTCTGGGACCTGCGTCTGTGTCGAATGTTGATCGATTGGATTGGTTTTCATAATATCGTGTTGATCGATGGGCAGGTCCGGGGCCTTCGACCTTTCATTATCGTCACGGTACTTGGCATTCCGCCACTTGTTTTCCTGCTCCTGTGGGTGATGCTCGATCATCTGGATGGATGCAGAGAATTTTCACTCCTGAGCTACCGAAGCGACCACAGGCACTTTAACCTCTCTGGTGTTGATATTATCGGCAATGGCAGGATAACGCTCTCCCTGTTGATCACAAAGCTCGTCGTCAGGAAGCGCCAATCCCTAAAGTCACAGCGCATGTCGTCCTTACTCGAGTGCGTCATCTACCGCTGCCGACTGAAACTAGAACAGGTCGAAGGGCAGAAATTGAAGTCCGCTGTGAGAAAGAATGCGATTGAGCCAATTGGGTCGTGTGCGAGCACCTTTCGCAAACCAAGCTTGATCCAGCAGATGCAGTTCATTAAGTTTCCTCGGACGTTCAGTTCGAGCCATGTCGTTCTCCCTCTACGTGTTGCTGGCAAAGCTCTAGCGCTGTTATACGCCATTGGTGTCTTCGGAATCCTACTTTCCTTCTCATCTCTTATCGGTTCTACCGATGCCAGCACGCTGCTACATGTACACACAGCTGCGTTGCTGTGTACAGTCATTTTTGTGGCGCCATTCGCAGCGCTCTACCAGCGAGAGCTACTCAAACTTCTTGTCACCTCGTTCGACTTCCTCTTCTACGCCTTTCAGACCACTACAGCTACCGTAGCTGCCTGTATACTTTACAAATGGGAGTGCTCGAGATGCCTGATGCTGTTCACGTGGTGGGTGTGGACTCAATGGGCGCTAACGTTGGACGCTCTCACCCCCGTCATGAGAGACAAGCTACGCTTTCGACCGCGCATGGCGGCCCCCATTGTGGCTCTTGTACTTGTCGGGCACATTGCTGTTATCAGTCGAATTTTCTTCGCAAGTGGCGAGGAGCTCCGCGATGCAGAGCTTTACCGAGGCGTCATCTGGGACCGTGAGCTTGTAGTCCGAGCCATTCCCTTCTACGTGAGTCGAGTCGCCACGCTCTGCATGTGGTGTCCACGGTTGATCTGGAGATTGAGCACTGCGTCAAAGTCCGAGGTCACGATCCTTCGTGGGGGCGTGTGCTACGACAACTACTTCGCCAAGCACGGACGCTGTCGATCGCGTGAGCGTTCAGCCAAAAGGCTACAGAGCAGAAGACTGCAGTGGCCATTTCATCACGCTAGCGTCAGACCTGCGGAGGTATCCGATCGAAAGGCTCCGACTGGTGGTCCACCTTCAATAGTTCTTGACGCAAAGTGGATCCCAGGCTGACCGTCCACGATAAACAGCTTGCTTTCAACAAACCACCTTGGATGTCCCAAATTAGGCTTAGCGAGTGCCAACTTCTCAGCATTCGCGTCGAATCGCTCTCCAGCTTTTAACACAGGTCTGAAAGGTCCGCCACTGCCCTCCCACCCCTTTCAACTAATACTCAATTCATCTTGGCAGCGCTTGAGTTCTTCCATGTCTAAAGTTGCGGCAGCCAACAGCGCCAGCTGCGAGTACGTGTACATCTTCCAACCAGCCAAGCCGCTGCCTGCGATAGACCTGTCCAAGTCCCTCCGAGGGGAGCTCCTCCCACCAAAAGCTAACGACTTCATCCACCGATACCTGACGCAGTATCACCAACCATTGCTACTGGCGAATGTGACGGCATTTTGCTTAATCAGCTTCGTGGCAGTGGTGAATGCTCGGACGGGCCAATTCTTATCGCTAGTCAGCATTTTCCTTTGGATGCCGCTGGGCTTCGGAGCCTTCAGTACGTTGAGATACGATGTCGTCCGGCTGCTCATGAGAACGTTCGACTTCTGGTTCTTCTCCTTCGTGACCAGTATGACAGCAGCGATGGTCTCAGCGTACTTCAGAGACCTGCGGTTTCTTCGCATGGTCATTGACTGGGTGGGGTTCCACCACATCGTGTGCATCGACGCCCACGTCCGCGGTGTCCGCCAGTTTGCATTCATGACGATCGTGGGGATCCCGCCCGTGCTCTTCATTCTCATATGGATCATGCTCGGACACGTGGACGGTTGTACCAGCTATTCGATCCTGAACTATGAGAACGCTCACCACAGTTTCCATCTCTCGGGGGTCGACGTGATCGGGAATGGATTGCTGACGCTTGCGCTATTCATCACCAAGATTGCCGTGAGGAAGCGAAGAGCTCTGCGGTCGAGCCAGAACTCGTCGTCCATCCAGTGTGTGATCTACAGATGCGCGCTGCAATTGGTGCAGGTTCACTACACGGCAGTTGGCGCGAATATTAAAAGCCAAGCCGTGAAGACTGTTGCTCGACGACGAGCAGCGGCGGGTACAGACACCGCGAGGAAAGTCATGCTGCGCGAGACCAACGTTATCCAGAAGATGCGGTTTGTGACGACGTCTCAAACGTTTAACGCTGGTCATACGATATTTCCACTGCGGGGGCTTGATATGGCTCCACTATCGACTCGGAGCTTGGTTCTGCTGTATTTCTTCGGTGCGCTTGGCCTTCTTCTCTCATTCGCGATCCTTTTTGGTAGTTTTGTCGGCACCGATCGCAGTGTGTTGCGTGCGCAGGGGTGGGCTGCGTTACTGTCGACTCTGGCTTTTGTAGTTCCATTCGCAGGTCTGTACCATCGCCAGCTTTTCAAGCTTCTCGGTGGCTCCTTCGACTTTATCTTCTACGCGTTGCAGATCACCGCAGCCAACGTCTGTGTGTGCATCCTTTGCCAGTGGGAGGTGTCTCGTTGTCTGATGGTGTTAACGTGGGAGCTGTGGTTCCTGTGGGCTCTCACACTTGATGCCCTCACCCCCATCGTCAGAGATAAGTTGCGCTTCCGCGTACGCTTTGCGGCTCCAGTGGTAGCGCTGCTCCTCTTGGGTCATATCGTTATCATGAACCGCATCTTCTTCGTGGGCGATGCGGAATTGCGGGATGCCATTCTCTATGAAGGTGTTGTTTGGGATCACCCTTTGATAGTTCGCGCCATGCCATTCTACTTCAGCCGAGTCGTGACTCTCTCGCTGTGGTGCCCGCGTCTGATTTGGCGCCTCGTCATGGCCTCAAAGACGGAGGTTGCGATCATCCGGGGCGTCGTGTGCTACAACAACTATAGCCCCAAAGAAAAACGTCAGCACTCAGGGAAGAAGAGAGGAAGGTCGAGTCAAAGAGAACTTACCTATCGTCGAGACCGCATCGCACCAGCCGCGACTAGCACCAAACGTGGACCCGGATTCTCAGCTCTAGGCGCGCTAAATCCCTGATGACGATCATTTCTGAGGACTCCCCGGTTCAGAGTTAAGGGCCAACTCGACGCCGTTTACTCGTCTGGTTATTCCATTCTTTCCAGTCGGATATCTGCGCTCCAGCTTCATCACTGAGTTGCTCTCGCACTCGGAAAGCTCGCTTGGATTCGTCAACCACGAGCTCTCTTGATTGGGAACGGTGTTTGGCGTTGTGAGAGTGAATACTTTGGTACACTTCCTGGGGCACCGACACCTTCACACTTCGCAGCAAAGAGACGAGCTCTCGGAAATGTGCTCGGTCTTCCGAATTTACCAGAGTTAGCGCGTTCCCTGGGACCTCGTCTCCACGCCCAGTGCGACCGATGAGGTGGACATAATCCGTGAATTTCTTGGGGAAATCGTAGACCACCACGTTCTGCACGTGCAACAGATCCATTCCACGACTCAGCACATTCGTAGAGACGAGAACCGGAATCTCCAGGTTTATGAAAGCCTCAAGCAGCGTGAGCCTGTCTTGCTGAGATTTATCAGCGTGGATGGCTGCTGCCCCGATTCCACAGCGCTTTTCAATTGCTTCAGCCAACATCGAGGCACCGAGTTTCGACCCAACAAACACGAGCTACAGACCGCAAAACAACCCACCAATCGGTCAGTTTTGAGCGATCCCCTACATGATAACAAGTGTAGTTTTACGCACCGTTGACTCCTCACCCTTCCCTTTCAGAAACGTAAAGAGCTCGTTCTTTTTCGCCTTGTCTTCCACCCACCGAACCTGCTGGTGAACGCGTGGATTCAACGTAAACTGCGCTCCTCCTGTTCCTGTAGCTTTGCTTTCGTTTCCACCAACGTTGACGCGAATGTATCCTTGTTCGCTTTGAGCCTTCAAAATCTGTTGCACCAAAGCTTCGACTTCATCCGAAACGGTAGCGCTAAAGAAGAGCAGTTGAAGGCCTTGGCTGGTCTTCTTGGCTAGTGTCACCAACAAGGCCACGATTTGCGAGATCTGTGGCCTAAATCCAACGTCCAACATCATGTCCACCTCGTCAACGACGCACGTGCGGATACTGGCCAGGATCGCATCACCACCGCCGTAGTTCGTAAAGATGTCCAGGAAACGTCCCGGTGTTGCCACTATCAGTTGAACGCCGTTCTGAAGACGATAGCGCTGAGTCGGCACCGGGAACCCTCCCACCAACAGCGCCGTCTTCATGTTCGCAATACCTTTCATCAATAATTTCGCCACTGATTCAATCTGAATAGCTAACTCTCGAATCGGGGCCAGCACCAACGCCACAATCTCCTCTTTGTCTTGATCTCTTGCACGTAAAACCTGCGCAATCGCTGGAATTAAATACGACGCTGTCTTCCCCGTGCCGGTCGGTGCACTCACAAGAACCTAGCGCAACATACAGACAAATTAAGCTCATTTCATCAACCTTCACTTCCAAAATGTCGGCAGCTATAGTACGTACATGGTGTCCCTGCAGTGCACAAGGGATGGTCTGCATCTGCACTGGCGTGGGTCTTTCAAAGCCGTTCGTCGCCAGGTTGGCCAGTACTTCCGCTGGCAACGGAATGCAATGTTGCTCTTGGGCGAAGTCCACGAGCGGAATCGGGCAATTGGGTGGATGGTCTCCCGTCTCAGCGGCGGAGACTTCGATGCCCAACTTGCTCCGGAGTTGCTGTGCTCGCCTCAGTGTTTCTCCATCTTTTTGCAGCTGGGAGTTTTGAGTCGTTTGGCGCTGACTTTGCCTCGATATGCACGCGTCGCGGCACTCGAGACTGCAAACGTCCTCGTCCGTGGCGTCGCACACGTACTCGCCGTAGCGACCACAGATCTAGACAATAATTTAATAGAAAAAAGTATTAACAGTAATGAAGAAATGACGATATGCATTGGCGTTGTGGCTTACCACGCACACAGGCTCGCCTGCTTGAGGCTGGCGCTGGGCAGCGCTGCGCTCCACTACCGTATCAGCCATTTTGTTCAAGGGTGGCTACGCGCTGAAGTAGTCGTAACGTCGTGTGTGTGGTCCACCCCATCGGCTACTTTTCTGTGGTTACTTCATGCTGGTGGCCGGAGCTGGCCCACGAGAACAATGGACGACACCGGGAACAACAGACCACCAAGACACCGGCAGCGTATTCGTAGTGTTAATAAGGATAGCGAAGACTCGGTCTCGTGTTTTTATTTCTTTTTTTTCTTCAATTATGGTCGTGTGTGGTGCGATGACTCGGAGTCCTTGAAAGAGCGAGACAACACGAAAGGCTGACAAGCAAGTCGGGTAGAGCTGACAAGCCAGTCTACCCACTGCTCCCCCACCTGTCCTATTAGCCTGCACTGCATTGCTGCCGAGACGACGCTTACTCGAGGGCCTTCTTGGCGGCGCGGGCCTTGGCCTTGCACTCGAAGTCCAGCAGGTCGCAGTTCGACTCGGGCCACGGGAAGGGCTTGGTGCGCATCTTGAGGTACGGGTAGGCGGGGGTGTCCTTCTCGTGGTGCTCGTGGCTCAGGTGGTCGCCGATGGCGTACACCGTGTACACGGACGTCAGGGCGATCATGCCCTTGGAGATGGTGGTCCATCGGTGCATCTGCTCTGTTGTCAGGGAATAACATAGCTAACGGTTAGCGACGCGATGCATGCACAGTCGTAGGTAGAACGGGTAGAGTGGACTCACCCTTGGCCTCCTGCTCGGTGGCGCTCGACATGTTGCGGACACCAGCGCGGAGCGACTGGGTCATGACGCGAGATCCCTTGTTAAGAAGCGACTGCGGACAGCATGGCAAGAACGGGGGTTAGCTCATTGGGTTCTGAGCCTGTGCTGAGTCTGTGCTGCGTCTGTCTGTCTGTGTTGCGCGCTTCCGGCGGTGCGGGACTCACCATAGTGGAGCGACGTGCTGGCGGCGAGGCGATACAAGAACTGAGCGGCCGAGGGGGGCTTTGAAACGAGCGGTCAGCGAGGAAGGGCACTTTTCTATGGCACCAATTCCTACGGTATAGAATTAATATCCTGTCATGGAACATATTTTCTTTTCTATGCGGCAAGCGTTTTCATTGGTCGAAAAGAATGTTACTTCACGCTTCAACAACGGCAGCCTATCACAGTCGAGCGTCTTATGCGCATTGCAGAAGACGATGGCCCCACGTTCCCCCCAGTGTAGAGTATCCTCCAGCAGCAGCTTTTTGTTGTTAAATGCCCATTCGCTTCAGGGACGGGCGCCGCTGGTTCGACTCGGGCTCGGCTGGCATGTCGCCGAGGGGGTCGATGGGTCCCGTGAGTATGCGGCCATCGCGAGACTGCACGACAGGGAAACAGAGTCAGTACTTGGGCAATGAACAGGATGGCAGGCAGTGTGTTGTGTCGTTCTACCTTGACAGCGGGGCTCTGTCGACGGCCTAACGGAGGGTACATTTGCGCTCGAGTGTAGGCGGATCCTGGGCGCGAGAAGGACGAGATCTGCAGTAGCGAGAGGGTCAGCAGGGCTAAAGTATCGGCATGGCTACAGTCGTGCTGAGGGCGACATACACTGTCGGCGTATTTGTCGTTCGACTGGGACTGTTCGGGCTGGTCGGCGATTTTGCGGATAATTCCTTTGGCGATCAGATCTGCCTTCAAGCTCTTGCTGCAGCCTCGAGCTAGAGGAAATGGGCAAGGTTAGATGAGCGAGCTCACATCCACTTACTTATACTGTTAAGGCCCACCTGAAAAGAAGGGCCAAATGGCCTCGGAGATGCTGGCGTAGTCCACGGGTCTCCGTCCTTCGGCATCGACCATCTTGGGGTCGGCTTGATTGCCCAGCAAGATGTGCACGACTTTGCCATGCTCTTGAAACGCAGCCGCATGAAGAGCTGTCCAACCCGTACCTGTTCAAAATGGAGTAGTCTTAGCAAACTTCCTGCGCTAAGTAAGGTCTCGAAGATTTAAGGCCGCATACCTTCGTTCCTAGCGCCAACATCAGCGCCTTTATCGAGCAAGTACGTGACCATCGTGTCGTTTCCCCACAGTGCTGCAGCGCACAGTGGCGTTGTTCCATCTAATGGCGCAGCAAATCCATGTTAGCATCGACAATAATCCACCTGAGCTTACAAGTCGAGTACCTTTGCCTGGTGTGTCAATGTGAACTCCACTATCTAGCAAGAACTCCACCTAACGTAAATAATGAGCGGTTAGCGGGGAAGATCAACAGTTGCGTCACTATGAAATCGTACCATCGCTCGGGATCCATTAGCAGCAGCCTCTGCCAAGTCGATGTGCGAGCGAATCACTCCCTCCTGGGCTTGTTGATCATCCATCGTGGTGCTGTGCACGGCTTGGCTTGGAACACTGGCAGACTCTTCGAAAATAACAAAAGCGAAAGCGCTGTGGTAGTTTTCTGAAAACGGATAGCGACGCTTCGGTGGAGGGTATCTCTCAAGAAAGACAAGAGCGGCATCAAAGTGGTGCCAATAGATAGATCATTAAATGCACCAGTCCCCCCTGACCCGAAGACTAGCTACGATGTCGTCAGGTTTTCTAGACACTTGGCAATGGACACACGATAGACATTGGTTCCATGCATCGTCGTCTTGCGCCTCGATGAATGGTGGAGGTGGCGCTCCACGAAGCTTGGGTCGACGATCAAATTACCCGCAACGTCAAGCGAAATCTCGGTGCCAATATGCTGGTAGAGTCCCCACTGTTGCCATCACGAGTGACAAAAAACTAGTCAGAACAAACGTCAAATACAGCAGAAAGACAACCATACAGCACGTACAAATTTCGGCCATCCCGGCACAATGTCGCCGTCCATGACGACGCGATAGCTCGTAGGCACGCAGCTATCGTAGTGCTGACGAAAGCTTGGGTTTCCAACGCGTGGCCCGCCAAAGTTGTACATGTTGACTTTGATGCTGAAATTCACCGCCAGGTCATAGGCAGCTAAGACTGCCAACGCACCGCCCATGCTGTGGCCTGTAATATACACGGACACGCCAGGGTTTTCGTCTAAAATAAGCCGTGTCACTTCCTTCAGTTGGTCTCGAACCGACTCGTAAGCAATCCAAAATCCTGGTATGAAACAACAACAAAGGCATTAGACGAGCGACATTGTCCAAGGATTAACACGCATGCAATTACCTCGGTGGACCCGCGGCAGAGCCATGTTGAGCAGTGGAATTTTCGCCGCTACGTCCTTCACTTTTTCGAAACACGACCTTCTCCAGCGAAGCCCCCGGGACTTTATCCACAGTACATGCTGGTCGGCACGGAGATTGCTCCTCCAATTTTCCTTGCTGGTCGTACCTCGGAAAGAAATCACGAGGCGTCGGTGATCGTCTTGGCTCCACGCAACAACCGCATGCGTATCGGTGAGGTTGCTTTTAAGATGAGTGATGAGCTCAAATCCATATCGCTCCAGGGTCAGTTCACCATATCCAGAGGGCGATGGACAACCAGGCGGATCGAAGTAAGCCTGGTATGCCAGCTCCAATAACCATCCAGACGTCTCGACGCAGAATAGATTCGATTCGGGGGTAAGGAACCCATAAGAGTCCACCCGTGGCTTCTCATCAACGTTAAAGGCTGTTGACGCCAGCAAACCGGTACCATCGCCCGCCAGTGGTGGCAAGTGAACAAACATCACCAGATACACGTACACCGACAAAAAGAGAAACTTGCCCAAAGACGGATGCCCAGTGTGCATCTTCGCAAATGTGTGCACTGCATCTTGGATGAAGGCATCGTACCCAACGAAGTACCACATTTTCGTGAGGTAGAATATCTGAACAGCCGATAGCACGAACACGTAGACGAATATCAAAAGCGTCTCGAGCACCAGGAATCGGTAAGATAGTTGCTTGAAGCGAGTCGCCATGTACGGAAGTGCCTTTAGATGCAGACCTGATCGAGCGCCAACTGCCATGATCCACACGAGCCACGCCAGTATCAACCCAGTGCGAATAAACCCGAGCAGAACGTACAGTTCTCGGTGGTGAAAGTCAGACGCGGATGATGCTACTTCGGCCCCGAAAAATAGCTTGGGCATTCGCAGCATAGTCATCCCCGTGTCCACGGCAAAAAGCACCAATCCGAACATTAACTTCGGGACAAATGCGCATCTTCGAGACGAGAAATCACCACTGTGCTGATCAATGAGACTCAACCAGAATACGTAGAAAAAGGCTTCCGCAAATGACTGGCACGTGATCGAAACAAACCGCGTGCGCATACTGACGGACGTATACATCTCTGATACAGCGTACACAGGGTTCTGCCAGAGTACAAGGACGACCCCGACTCCCAGCAGCCACTTTTGCACAGTGAGTACTTGACTCCATGACCCTCCATGAAAGTTCAGAACCGAAATGAACCAACACGGGAGCGCTAGAATGGACGCCAGAACCATCACTCCACGCACAACCACCTCGCCCACGTGTATAGCTGGTTTTCTGTTGTAGCACAAGAAAGCAAGTTAGTAGGCGACAATTTGAAATCATCGAAAAACCGCAAGTCGTCAATGTTCCGTACGTGTAAGCAAATTGGTAGACAACGTCTTTCCCGAAGACGTTCGGATACATGCCTCTGAAGGTCAAGATAGCGAAATAGGCATCATATCCGCTTCCACCCTGCAGTACAGATCCAATAGTAGGGTTAATATCGCCACCATGCTCGTCATGAGCAGTAAAATCCCTTTCGTTTCTTACCAGTCGGTCAACATCTTGCGTTATCTCAAGCAGTCTCACGATCTCACACGGTTCCCCTGTACGACACTCCACCCAGACACTTTGATTGTGCTCGTCCATGACAATATCCTTCGCAGCTGGAGTCACATCGTGGTCAATGCCATACAACCTGGCATCGTAGGTCAAGACATACCCCGCCTCTTGGTCCACTTCCCCGTCCTCAATCTCGGATACCTCTGAACCTTCAGTCTCTAGATTGCTCTTCACCCTGGTTGCGTCTCGATCCATTTTCCACGCAGTGCCCACACGTTCCAGCTCCTGGAAAGTATTGCTCTCCACGAGCAACGACAGCAAGGCCTCGGACGTTGAAGCGTTCACTTGCTCTCGAACATCCAGCTTGATCTCGACGGAACCGCTGTATCTCGACACATTGGCCACATAAGCCGCCCACTGAGCGATGTTCCTGGTCGTATCCACCTCAATGCACGGCTCTCTTCTCACTTGATCCAGCTTGCACAGTCCTCCAGGCAGCTCCACCGCCTACAATGTTGAAGTTACAAAAAAAGTTTATCAGAAATATAATCAGATTTAAGAAGTCTGATTCTATAGTGCTTTTTCGTACCGTTTCCAGGTACCCTTTGCTCTGCAGATAGGGCAGAGCCATCGCCAAGAGGAAGGCCAGGTACGTGACCCAGAGCACCGCTGTAGCAGCTCGGGACGACAAGGTCTCGAGTCGAATCTGTGGCTCCAATACATGTCTCGGTTTCTGATTCTGAGTCGAGTCGGTGGTAGCAGTCTCTACCCCTAATAGAGGCGCCGTCGAGGACACACTCGGCAGACGCGAGTGCATCTCGTACGAGTCGCGGAAGAGCTCCGAGGACGCGTAGCCCGTCGACTGGAACAGCAGCGGGCGGTACACGCGGTCCTCCTCTGCGTCTCCGCCGCCCAGAGGCGCCCCCGCGGCGCCGCGCTGCCGGTCGGAAGGCCGCATCTTGGATCTGATGCCGCCAAAGTGAAGACGAGAGTGATTTAACACGACTTTTGGCCAATGGCAAGTGGCGATCTTTTCGACCATCGAAGTTTATGTACTGCCACTTCAAGTTGAAGTTGCCTTTAACTATCCAATGGCTACAGGAAGCTGCCCCACTGCTCATCGGGGGCAGGAGCGGCCTCGGGTGCGCGAAGTTGCTCGAGCTGCTGCGTGCGCGCGAACGACGACAGGCGGTCGGTGGGAATGCTGACGTCCTTGTGGAAGCTCGTGGTGGACCTCACGTCTGGCATGGCGAAGGTCGACGGTGTGGCCTCTGGGATGGCGAACGTTGCGCCGATGACAGCGGTGGGCTGCGAGGGGGCGGTGGAAGGGGCTGAGAATGCGTCGTCGAATGCAGGAGGCTGACTTGGGAGAGTCGCGGTGTTGACTGCGTTGTTGAGGGGGTCCGGCGCAGTCGTGGAGACCGTAGGTGTGCTGCAGAGCTGGACGTGGTCTCCGCCGAAGAGGCGAGCGGTGTCCTTGGGCCACTTCTCCAGCTCGCGGATATTGTCGCGAGTGGAGCGGACCTCTAATGCTCCTGCCCAATTCGCTGAAGCCGAGTCCAGACTCATAGTCAGTGAAGCAACCACATACGATCCCCAGCGTGTCTGCGTGAGCATAGCAATCTGGACAAGAGAGATGGTGAGTACTCTTTCTCAGCTAGTTTAGGCCATCGGGAGATAACGTACGTGGAAGTTCATGGGCAGGTCGAGGAGCAACTCGGAGACAGCAGCGATCTTGGCGTTCATGTAGTGGAGTGCGTGTCGGCATACACTCAGCTTGCCCCCGAATCCCTCCTGCAACTTGACTCGCCAGAATAGGCTCGAGCTGGCACTGGTACAGCAACAGCGAGTGGGTGAACAAACGACATATAATCACAAAACCAAATATGACCGGCGGATTTGATGCGTACCTTTGCCAACAGTGCTGGAAGAATGCAGTAGTAGCGAATTGAGATTGCGGCAGTCGAAGCAGAGTATCAAAGTGAAGCACGTAGCGGTTACTGAAGGCCAAACGGATCGGAGTGGGGGCCACTTCTTCTGCGGGATTGGCAGCCATATCGTCACCATCTTGGCTGGGTTCCTGGATGAGTACGGCTTGAACCAGAAAGGTGGCCTGCGTGAACTTGCACACACGGAAGCGTTTTTCCGCTTTGATCACTCCAAAAGGCGGCAAGCTGGTGCTGCCTCCGCTCGTACCAACGCTGATGGTCTCCCCAGCACGCAATAAACGAAGCTTCAAGTCGTTTGAAGCGTCGACGCACTGGACAACACCCACGCCTCCAAGCGGACGGAGCTGGATTTCCAGGTCACTCAGCGCCCACGTCGTGAGATTGCAACAGCTAACCTCAAGTGCGATGGTCTCTTCCTTTTCGATAAAGGGGTGGTGATGGGAGATCCGCACGGAAACCGGGTCAGCACTCCCAGTGACGGTGATGGCCTCTCGGTATTCGTCACTTGGTAAGATTTCCATGTGCTTCTTAGTATCGCCCTCATCCAGGCATTTTCTTGGCAGGAAGATATCTTGTGGATCGAATATATCTTTGGAGAACGGGGTATCGGAACCCGACTGTGAGTCTGTGGCTGGTGGTACTGACAGGAGAACCATAACATCTTCAATGCTGTGCAAACCCAATCAAACAAGCAAGCACACAGACAGTCATTAGTCGCCAACGTCATCGAATTGGTCGATAGTTTCAACGTACACACGATACTGCTGCGATGTGGTTGCTGGCGGACTTCCTGACGCTGACAACGCTGCAATCATTTTCTCGCACATCTGAAGAAACTGCGGTTGCATTTGGGGCTGGTACTGCGCGAGGGTCGTGATACAGTCACCGAGCACCATCAATGCATCCACGTTGTTCGCATCCCCTGCGCGTTTGCGACTTGCCGGTGTTTCCTCTCCAGCGCCACCGCATCCAAGCAACCCGTTGTCGAAAGTTGCGCCCTCCATCTCGTCGTCGTCGTGCCATATCGCTGTGAAGAGCCGACCAGCTTCAAGCTGGAGCTCCCGCACCAAGGTTTCGAACGGTACATGTGACGCGTAGTTGCGGTGAAGACGCACACCAACCCATAGGATCTGAAGACGAGCGCTTTGGGAGGCGATCTGGTCCATCGTGGGGAACAATTCCTGGTGGAAGAAGTCGAGCGACTCACGTAGCGCAAGTTCCGGACACGCTAGCATTCCCTGGAAGTGCGATGTTAGCAAGCCCGTGTAGTATACGATGTTCTCGCTGATCTCGCAGGACCGACGATACGCCTTAGGTGACGTGGTAGCTGACCCGCCGAGCTGCAGAAGAAGAAGCCCACGAAACACTCTCAAAGCAATAAGCTGCGATATTTGTCGCTCGATCGCACCACGTTGAGGCAGACAATTAGGCTCGGACGTGGTGGCTAGAGCATGAAATAGTGATCGGAACACCTCGGAGCCATTAGTGCGAGGTGATAGTCTGGAAAACCCCTTCGGCTGCCGGAAAAATGTCATCGTGCACAACCCCTGTAGCAATTGGAAGTCCCGGTTGTCGACAACGTGTGCGGCAATCGTATCCATGAGAGCTTGCACGAGATCTCGGCGGTCTTTCTCCTGGTCCACGAGATAGAGAGCTTCAGTTGTACGCACGAAAAGCGACTGGCAATTCACACCGGACAGCCACCCAAACGTTTTCACGAGCATGGCACAAAGCTCTTGCTTGAACTCAGCACTGTTGCTGTTGGCGGGACTTCTATTTGCAAGGTAACACTGCGCGATGAGATGATTGGCGAGCTGAGCAGCCCAGCCCATCCGAGTGAGAGCTTGTAGCGGATGTGACAGCAAAATGAAAATGGCGCGGCAAATGCTCGTGGCTTGAGCAAGTGAGACTTTTCTTGCAATAGTAGGGAAGGCCCAGGACTCAAGTAAATCACTCACCAGACCATCGATTCGAACAGGCTCAGTGGATGCGTGCGTTCCTTCCTCATCATCTTCCGCACCGTCGGTGTTGTTGTCTTCAGTATCGATCTCAACGTATGGCACGCTGACTCCTGGCCATCGGGCACCGCTGCGTTCCATCATCGTGTACAGCAACATGGCAATCCAAAGCATAGCATCCGGCTGTTGCTTTATGGACAGCACGCGGGCAGTAGCGACCAGCGCTCGAATACGCGGGAACGCATGCTTGTAGATCGTGGAGGAAACATCATCCATGGGGGCTTGGGCACGGATGGACTCTCGATCAGTTGGGAAAAACGGCGCCATCGTGCTCGATCGAGCAAATAGGTTCGCTAAAGCCGTGAAAGCGGTTCCTGCAGCGCACACCGCGCTTTGGGATTGGCCGTCAAACGACAGCGTGTGGAATATCAACTTCCAGCAGTCATTCACCATGGTCTCGACATCTTGCTGGCAGCAGATACGTGCCTCGTGCGATTCAAAGGGGAAGACAAATAGCCCATCTCCAGCGACGTTGATAGCCACATCTAGCGTCAACTTCGAGAGAGTCTCAATAGCGCTGCAGCGTACCTCGGTATCTTCGTGAGTTAGTATTGAGCGCAGCTTGTTCATTGGTTCTCTCTCAGGTGACAGCAAGAAACCCAGTACAAGCGGCAGCGGGACGGACCCCAAAACTGAGATCGCAGCCGCCAGGGACGACGTGTTCTCGGAATTCCCCAACTCTGTGACTACCGCCTCCAGAATGAACCTCCACACCTCGTGAGTGCAGCACCTAGGCGCGATCCCAGCGAGCTGAAATCCGACCGTCTTCATGACGGCGCTGCCCTCCGGCTTCAAAGCCTCCTGCAAAGATTCACAACATAATATTTAACGTCTGCGCTGCAGATGGACATCTCGTTCCATGCGTACGTACCTCCAAGGCGTCGCGGTATTCGCGCAGGGTCAGCGCATTGGGTCTAGCTGAGGCAAGCTGCACCAACTTCTGCACGTGCGTCAATGCTTTCTTGGCGCTTGCAGCGGATTCCCCGCCTCCTCCTAGACTCTCCTGCAGCATGTTGCCCCGCGGATAGTAAAGAGACCTTTGGCCGCGATCCTTTGATAGCGTCGTTTTAGCCGCAACCGTTGGGAGCTCGGATAAAGGGGATAAGCTCTTCCGCCAAACCAATGCACAAAGCCATTTCGCAGCCGATGCCTAAGGCTCCCAAGCATTTTAATAAGCCCTTTTTACTGAAGTGTGTGCTTCCTACAGCGCGATGAAGTGCCGAGCCAGAAAATCTCGAGTTTGTCCAAGATACATGTAAGCAACTTTCACTGTAAAACCTGAAAAAAAATGTGTGCCTGGTATTGAGTGAGGGCGTTGTAGACAAGTGCTCGCCACATATTCATCAATGCTCATTGTACATGACGTAGCGCCTCACATCGCCAGCAAAACTTTCTCATGTTTCGGAAACTATTCTTCGCCAGCTCATTTTTCATGAAACAACTTTTATGAACTTTGTCAAAAATAACAAGGAAACACATTTTGTGCATCAAATCTCACGAAAGTCTCAGATTCGCATTTCGTCAATCATGCTGGAAGCCGTGGGGCTGGCGTTTGCGGCGCTGCTGGCCGCGCCGGCGTCTGCAGCGGTGGGCCGCATCCTGCACTTGTCGGACGTGCACCTCAACATCTCTGAGTCCTTCTCGGCCGCCGACAACGCGCGCATACCCATCCGCTACTTCGCTGACGCGCCACTGCCGCTGCTCGAGTCGGCGCTGGTGTTCGCCAAGCAGCACGTGGTGGAGGACCCCGAGATCTTCCTCTACACGGGGGACCACGCGGCGCACGGGCAGTTCACGGACGAATATATTTCCAAGGCGGTGGAGACGAATGTCCATGCTATGGAGAACTATTACTCGCCCAAGGGAGAGCGCAGCGAAATGCTGGAGGCCACCGCCATCATTGGCAACGCAGACGGGAGTAAGGCGAACCGTTATTGTTATTCTTGATATCTATTAGAATAATGCTGACTATGTACTGGGGCAGACCCGGACTATCACATGGAGGTGACCGACCCGGATAAGGAGGCGAACCCGTCCATTGAGATCATATCGACGGTGTGGGAGGACTCGCTGTCGGCTGCCAATATGGAGCTGCTGAACCGTCGAGGGTATCTGAGTTACGCTCTGGATGACAAGCTCACTATGATCACGCTCAACACGGTACCCTACTCGGTGGGTGTAAATGGCTGAAAGGGTTGAGTGGCGCCGTATTGGTCACTGATGTTTTGTTGCTGGTTTGTAGCCGAGTCACTTGCCCGACACGTCGCACCAGCCGGACCCGTTTGGGCAGTTCGCGTGGCTCGACAAGATCCTTGCTGAGCTGCAGAGTGCTGGGAAGTTTGCGTATATTGCTGGCCACATTGCTCCGATCGTTGACTCGTACGGGGGCAACCCGCAGTGGCACACCAAGTACATTGCCAAGTACAAGCAGATTGTGGGCAAGTATGCCGACGTGATCAAGGCGCAGTTCTTCGGTCACGTACACAGCGTCGAGTTCCGTGTGCCCGTTGCGTCGCTCGATAGAGAAGATGACGCCTTCCAGCTGCTGCCGATGTACATTACGGGCTCGATCTCGCCCCTCTTCGGCAACAACCCATCCTTTATGGTTTGGGACTACGATACGGAGACGTATGAGATTCTAGACTACGCTGTGTATGCTTCCGATATCGCTGAGACCGAGCCGCAGCTTGACTGGAAGCTTCTGTTCAAGGCCAGCGAGGCGTACGGGCTCAAATCGCTCTCCTTGACCGAGCTTACGTCATTCGTGCAGCGCGTGGAGCAGAACGCGAGCCTGGTGGAGGAATACTACTGGAACATGAAGGCCCGTTCGCCTAACGCTCGACCCTGCAAGGACGCTGAGTGCCATGCCAAGACTTTGTGCACGCTCAAGTGGTGGACAACGAAGGGTGAGTTCCTGGCCTGTGTCGACACTGTCCAGTCGCTGGCTAGTGCGCGGGTGTACGACATCGACCAGACACCTGCGTCGCCCATTCAGGCAGTTGGCGCGACTTCATCCGGCTCCAGTTCCAGCTCCTCGCAGAACAACTTGCCGACGAAAGACGTGTACATGGCGATCGGAGCAACAGCTCTTGCAACTATCGCTGGGGTGGCATGCGTCTTCGTGATTTGTCAACTCCTAAAACGCTTCGGTATCCTCAAAAACCGTGCGCACTACGACACCATCGCCACGCTATAGCAGCACTCACTGGTTGTCTCGCATCTGCCATCACCGCAGAGCAGAAGACACCATAACAACTTCACCCTTAGTCAACGACATTTTCAGTTGTAAAGACCTGTTACCTTCGGTTATCTCTGTTGCTACTGCTAAACAGACGCTCACATGAGCTTGAGGTGGCCCGTGACCTCATCAATAGCCTTCAGCGGGGCCGGTCCAATGCTCAGCACCGTCTTGCTGTCCGGCGCAATCTGCGTCCGCCCAGCGTCAACCTGTTAACGTTAAACAGCAACACCAACAATCAAATCGTCAGTAACTGCCCAGCATGCAATGGCAATCTTGTCCTCAACGTTGAGCGTACCACGACGTAGTTGACGAGTCCGTGCTCCGCCGCCCTCTCGGCGAGCGCGAGCATCTCCTCCTCCGAGTCCACCTTGAGGCAGACCTTGGCTTGGCCCAGCATCTCCCACGCGCGGACCGCGTCCGGCGTCCGCTTGACCGCGCGCTTGTACGCGCCCAGCGTCGCGTGGCAGCACTGCGCCGCAATCTTGCCTGTCAAACAGCAACATCAACCTACGTTAACCCACCTCCGCCTCAACGTTCACCAATAAAAGTACCCAAAAAGCTGACCAACCTTTGCCCATTTTCAGGTCTGTGCGCACACACATGACCATCTTGTGGGGCACCCAACTGGCGGAGTCGGCGCCCTCCCAGTCCTCCGACGAGCCCGAGGACGACCTGGACGAGGCCTCCGAGCGAGACTCAGCGTCAGCCTCGTTGCTCTTCTTGTCGCTGTTGCTGCTGCTGTTGGAGCTCTTGGCATCGCCCAGCAAGTGCGTGGAGACGAAATAGTGGGCCGCCGCGCCCAGCACGAAGGCGGCCGTGCACTTCCAGGCGACGTCCTCCATGTCTTCGAGGTCGAATCTATGGATGAATAACATCAAAGCTCCGACTTTACTTGATTTCACTATATAAAGAACCAACCAATGAAATGAATGCTTTTGCAAAAATGATGATTTCAACGAATCAAACCCCTTGATCACAGTAATTTTAGCCAATCACGAACCTTCCTGATTCCTGGGTACATCACAGCCACCGCTCAGACGTATCGAGTCGGAGGGCCCAACGAAGTTATTGATATTCCCCTACGAAGTACAAGTCATTCACATATTTCACGAATAACACCCAAACTCCGACACCTCCGACTCCAGATGAGCCTGAAAGACCTCGCCCCGGCCAACACGAAGCGCGCTCGCGAGAGCGCAGCACGTTCCTTCATGAAGTTCCTCGAAGATGAAGGCGTCCGCTGGGATTACCTGGAAGTCTGTATGCAGTGTGAAAGCGCCCCGCTCGTGCTAGAGGCTGTCGTCGACAAGTTTGGCATGTACCTCGCGTTCAAGGAGGGCCGCAAGGGGCAGCTGTTGGCCCGCCACTCGGTCATGCAGTACTTCCGCCAGGCCAAGAACTGGCTGCTGGAACTGTTCCCTCAGCACCGCGAGGCAGTGGACAAGGTGCTGCTCAAGAAAGGACAGGTTCTCGAGCGCTACTGCATGAAGCGCGAGTCGGGAGCTTTCGTCAACAAGGCCCCAGCATGCACGAAGAAGGCGTTGAAGCAAATGATGATGCATCTCTATTCCACCGCTGTTACAACTGCCGACTACCAAGACGCAGCTCTGCTGTGCTTGTTCTGGTTTCTCTTCGGGCGTGCGTCGGACCTCACGCTGCTCCGCAAGGCGAATCTCTCCATCG
>JAIKVE010000400.1:0-21318 GCA_024679115.1 Phytophthora pistaciae | reverse complement strand
GAGGTAGCATGTATCCGGGATCTCTGATTGTGAACACGAACTCATGACCCCAATATGTTCATTGACGGTTTCCATTTTTGCTGACGAGGGGGCACCCGGCACCTATGCCTTCACTTTTTAGGGGGTCGCTCAGTAGCTGGACTCGACGCACAGACCGGGCACAATGTCCAAGGTGCTCGAGCAGCTGATCGCACGCGGACGTCGCGAACGCAAACCGACCGAGCAGCGCGATGTTGCCTTCAGTTTGGCTGAAATTTCGACCAATGCTGAGCTACACGAAAAGATGGTATCCAAGGGCGTGGTAAAGGCTTTGCTTACGCTCATTCTCCAGTCGAGTGACCCAGAAGCGCTTCGATTGGCGTGCTTGTGTCTGGCTAATGTTGCGTCATGCCCAGCGAGTCGAGTCAAGATTGTTGAGGAAGGTGCTCTGCCACCGCTTGTAAAATTCTTCAAGGACGTTGAAAACGAGAACGATGCAGTGGCCAAGCAATATGTGGCGATGACCATCGGCAATCTGGCGGCTGAGCCGGAGAATCACGAGGAGATTATACAGCTTGGAACAATTGAGCCGCTTGTTCAGCTATTGGATCCTGAAATGGTTCATTCGGGGGTGTATTGCGCTTTTGCGTTGGCCAATCTGTCGGTCAACAACGAGTATCGTCCACTGATTGTCGACGAAGGTGCGATTCCCCGTCTTATCGCTCTGGCGTGCTGCAAGGAGCTGAGCGCGCAACGACAGTCATTAGCGTGTCTTCGTGGGATATGTATCTCCCCCGCCAACCGTATCGTCGTGGTCAAAGAAGGCATGCTTGTCATTAGCGTGTCTTCGTGGGATATGTATCTCCCCCGCCAACCGTATCGTCGTGGTCAAAGAAGGCATGCTCGATCCTCTGGTGCTGATGGCACGCTCGGACGAGCCCGATATCCAACGTGAAGTGGCAGCGGCGTTTTGTGCACTTTCAGCTACGCCTGAAAACAAAGTGGAGATCTCTGACCGAGCGCTGCTCACGATTATTTCGATGTCACTCTCTGGAGATCCTGCTGTTGAAGAGTACGCGTGCAGCACGATCGCCAATCTGGTGGAGCTGCATGAGCTGCACGATAAACTACTGCGAGAGAATGGTTTGGCTTCTATCATGGCGTTGGCAGTAGCAAGGGATCTCAACACACGCTCAGAGGCTTGTCGATGTCTGGCTAATCTCACAGCGAATGAAGAGGTGCAGCCAGCGCTGATCAAGGAGGGTGTGCTACAGCCTCTAGCTGCAGCCCTCATACTGGACCATCACGTATGTCAGCGGTACGCAGCACTGGCACTCGCAAACCTGAGCACGACTGCCAGCTACCAGGTTCAAATTGTCGGGCTAGGCACTATCAAGCCTCTGATCGCACTCGCCCAAGCTTTTGACCGCGAACTAGAAGCCCGACGCTACGCTGTGCTTGCGATTGCCAACCTGGCAGCAATGAAAGCTAACCACCCCGCGCTCGTTGAGGCCGGATGTCTGCTGTCGCTTTTCTCCTTGGCAAGTACGGCTGATGCGCTGAGCCAGTACTATGTGGCGTTTGCCTTGGCAAATTTTGCGTCGAATGAGCAGAATCACACGCGTATGATGGAAGAGGGCGGGCTCCAGCCCATTATCACATTGGCGTCGTCTGAAGATACCGATGTGCATCATCAGGCTATCGCCGCTCTACGCGGACTTGGCGTAAGTGAGGCGAACAAGATCAAGATACTGCAGGAAGGCGGACTGGAGCCTCTCGTTTTGTTACTACAGTCCGACGATCTCGAGATCTTGCGCGAAGCTTGTGCAGCGCTCTGCAATCTGTCTGTAAGCGAGGAGACCAAGTATGAGATCGCCAAGAGTGGCGCTGTGGCACCCCTCATCGCTCACGCACAATCTGAAGACATGGACCTTGCACGCCAAAGTTGCGCTACGCTAGCAAATCTGGCCGAGGTGGAAGAGAACCAAGAAAAAATATGCGCGGATGGAGGGGTCCCTCCCCTCATTGCCATGATGCGCTCTCAGTTCGTGGAGGTCCAGCGCGAGGCTGGTCGCGCTCTAGGAAACCTGTCAGCCTTTCGTTTGAACCACGAGGACATTATTGAGCACGGCGGTCACCAGCTACTGATTTCGTACTTGCTGTCTCCGGATATGGCGTCTCAGCGTGTTGGAGCGCTAGGCATTTGCAATCTAGCCACGAACCCTACTATGCGGGAGCTCCTTATGGAGAGTGGCGCCATGGAGCCTCTCATGTCACTCGCGCGGTCTGAAGACGTGGAGTTAGAGATCCAGCGGTTCGCTATTCTGGCTATTGCCAACCTTGCCACTTGTGTTGAAAACCACCGCGCCATCGTCGAAGAAGGTTCGCTTCCGCTGCTTATCTCTCTGTCCAGTGCTCCAGATGAAGAAGTTCGGCAGTACGCCGCTTTCGCATTGGTCAAGGTTGCGCTCAACGCTGACCTACGCAAGCAGATTACCGAAGAGGGCGGACTGGAGCCGGTGCTCTTCCTTGCGCGAACTCAGAGCTCCGACTTGCAGGCGGATGTACTGCCTGCTATCTGCACGTTGTCGTTTGCAGACGCGAACAAGTCGGACATCTGCAAGTGTGGCGGGTTGCCGCCTATTCTCCCAGCGCTAAAGAGTGTTGATGTGGGTGTCCAGCGACAAGCACTTTGCGCAGTCGCAAATTTGGCTGAAGATGTGGAGAATCAGAGCCACCTCGTGGCTAACGGTGCGATCCCGCCTATCGTGGATGCTCTGCAACATGGCGGTATCATCGCGCAGCGTGAGGCAGCTCGTGCACTCGGAAATTTATCGGCGAACTGTGACTTTGCTGAGGTGATTTTGCGTCAAGGTGCAGTTCCACCGCTCGTGCTGCTCCTGGGCAGTGAAGTGGTGGACTGTCAGCGTATGGCTGCGATGGCGCTTTGCAACCTCGGTACAAATGTGAACAACCAACCCAAGCTACTGGCTCAAGGCGTGATTCCTCCAATCCTGGCTCGTATCGAAGAAGCGTTGGACCCACGCTCACTTGCAGACAACGACGTTATTCGGTACTGTCTCCTGGTGATGGCCAATCTGGCTGTGTCACCTTCGACGCACGAAGCACTACTGGACAAGGCGTTGACCTTTCTGGCAGGTTACGCCAAGCATCGCGACGTCAAGTGCCGACAGTTCGCCATCTTCGCTCTTGGCAATTTATGCAGCAACCCGAACAACATCGAGCGCATCGTAGCGGCCAACTGCCTACAGCCTATCATCTCTTTCGCATTTCCGGGAGATGCTAATGTGCAGTTTCAAGCCATTGCTGGGCTCCGAGGACTTTCGGTGAATCAAGTGGTGCGTCAACAAGTTGTGCGCCTTGGCGCGCTGGAACCTCTCATCCTTGCAGCTTCGAGTGAGAGTATTGAAGTGCAGCGTGAGGTAGCGGCGACACTCTCGAATTTGTCACTGAGTGAAGAGAACAAGATTACGATGGCTCGTGGCGGATGTCTACCGGCGCTTATTGCACTGGCCAGCAGTCGAGATTCGTACCGTGAGCGACAGGCTGTGTGTGCTCTAGCCAATTTGGCTGAGATGATCGAAGGCCACACGCATAAGAAAATGCTCGAAGAAGGTGTACTAACACCTTTGTATGCGCTAGCAACCGGAGCTGACTTGGAGGTCAAACGCCAAGTCTCCCGTTGTCTTGCCCTGTTTGCGGCCAAACCATCGAGTCAGGCCACACTTCTGCGCAGCAACGCATTGCGTTATATCGGAGCATTCGCTCAGGAGACAGAGGATGTAGTGTGTCGAAGATTCGGGACGCTGGCAATTGGCAATCTCGCAGTGGACCCCAAGAACCACCGTGATTTGTTCGACCAAGGAGCCGTCACGGCACTCATGACAGTGGACAAGGCTACGGATCTGGAGACTCGCCGGGCATTGGCATTTGCACTCAACAACTTAGCAGCAAACGAAAGCAACG
Source organism: Phytophthora pistaciae (assembly GCA_024679115.1). NCBI lineage: Eukaryota > Oomycota > Peronosporomycetes > Peronosporales > Peronosporaceae > Phytophthora > Phytophthora pistaciae. Next base: position 17,352 of record JAIKVE010000400.1, on the reverse strand, counting down.
GCGCGCAAATCTCGAAGTTGGGTGTGCTACGCACTGTGATCGCGCTACTCCATGACGCGGACGAGGACACGCATCTGCAGGCGTGCTTTGCGCTGCGCCGCATGGTTGTTGAGGCGAAGAACCGCACCCAAGCCGTGTCGTTCGGCGCCCTTGCCCCGCTGTTCAAACTTGCGCTATCGGAAAGTGTCGAGGTCCAGCGCGAAGTGTGTGCTGCGCTGCGCAACTTATCGCTGAGTGAAGACAACAAAGTCGTCATCGTACTGAACGGTGGCTTGGTGCCTCTGTTAACTTTGGTCCATTCCGCAGACGGAGAAGTAGCCCATCAAGCCTGTGGAGTACTCGCCAACTTGGCGGAAGTGGTCGAAAACCAGGGCCGAATGGTGAAGGATGGCGTCTTGCAGCACATCAAGTTCGTGTTGCGAGCAAAAAGTGTGGACGTTCAGCGTGAAGCTCTTCGCACCATTGCCAACATGTCAGCCGAGTATGCGTACACAGCGGAGATTGTATCCGGTGGTGGTCTGACGCCGCTGATGGCAGCGCTAAATGCACCAGATTTCCTCAGCCAACGGTACGCAGCGATGGGTATCGCCAACCTCTCCACGAACGTCGACAATATCACCAAGATCGTCCAGGATGCGCTTGTGCCCACCCTTGTAGCACTGGCCAATGGATCACTTAACGGTGACCTCGATACACAGAGGTATGCTGTCTTTACGCTCACCAACATCGCCAGTGTGCGTGCTACTCAGTCCGTGCTCGCCGATGCTGGAGTGCTCCCGTTGTTTGCTGAGCTGTTGCAACACGCTGATATGGCGTTGCGAAATGGCGCGGCGTTCGGCATCGCCAACTTCACGGCATTTCCAGAGAACCACGCGATGCTTCTGGAGCTAGGAGACGCTTTCCTGGACGCTTTACTTCGTCTGCTAGAGTCACAAGACGCAAAGTTCCAGTATCGTGCTGTTTGTGCATTGCGTGGGCTGTGCGTGAACGAGCTGGCGCGACGGGAACTTGTACGCCGTGGTGTCTTGCGTCCACTGTTAGCGCTAACCAAGTCGGAGGATATGGACGTGCAACAAGAAGTGCTGGCTTGCTTGTGCAATCTGTCCCTCAGTGGCTGCGTTGGGGCTTACCCAGAAGTATTCATTGCGGCGTGCGAGATGCAGTCACTTGTGGCGTTCCTGTGCTCTGCCGATGCTACATATCGATTGTTTGGTGCGGTGACCCTGGGGAATATCGCTGCAAACACCGAGTATCAAGATGAACTGGTTGCGGCTGGTGCAATCTCGCCGTTAGTCGAAGTGGCTAATAGCGTCGACCTGGAGACACATCGATGCATTGCTTTCGCCTTGTGTAACCTAGCGGCCAACCCAGATCGTCGACAAATGGTTGAGGCTATGGGAGGCCTGCCTCCTATTATTCAATTGGCTTGCTCCGACGACGTGAACGACCAGAAAACGGCTATCGCTGCCCTACGAGGGCTCTCGAATCGGCCTGAAACGCGCTTACATATCGTCTCAGAAGGGGGACTGGAGCCTTTGGTGCTGGGAGCGCGTTCATCCGACATCCAGCTGCACCGAGAGGTTACTATGACCGCGTACAACTTGTCACTAGCGGAGAAGAACAAGCTCATCATTGCTGCTTCGCCACTGATGGGAGCTCTGATCACGCTAATGCTCTCAAGTGACGAAGACACGGCTGCGTTCGCGTGTGCTAGCGTTGCCAACATCGCGGAGAATTCGGATACACATGGCGCCATTGCGGAGCAACGTGGTTTGCGGTTCTTTCTGGAGTTCGAGGCACAGGGAGCTCCAGCGCGGGTAGCTCGTGAAGCAGTCAAGTGTGTGGCGAATCTCTCTTCAAACTACGCGCTCCATGATTTGCTGCTAGCGGACGGTTGTCACGAATTCCTCGTTCGCGCTATTCAGCACCCGGACCCGAAGACGCGGCTGTTTGGCGTGGTGGGGCTCGGAAATCTTGTCTCCAACCCGCAGAATCACTCGAGAGTGCTGCGCGAAAAAGTGGTGGTGCCGCTTATTGAGCTCGCCTGCGATACAGAGCACGCGGAACCTCGACAGTTTGCACTGCTCGCGCTTGGTTGCATCTTCACGAACGAAGCAAACCACGAGCCATTCGTGGACAACGGAGTTCTTCCTGCGCTCATCGCTGCGCTGGACACCGCTAACGACATGGAGACGCGCTTCTACGCCGCTTTTGCGCTGGGCAAGATAGCTACTAACGAGTCACACCATGAGCTCATAGGCCAGCTCAGCGACAGCGGTGGGCCTCTCATCAAGCTAGCGCTCGATGCTGAAGATGCCAAGCATCCAAGTGCACAGTGTCACGCAGTATCAGTGCTACGCCGCATTACGAATCTGGACGTGAATCGAGTGTCCATGGTGGCGCAGCATCGCGAGTCTCTTTCGGCAGCACTTCTGGCTTGTGCGAGACACACGGAGCTGCTGGAAAACCAACGGGAGGCGGCAGCGTGTCTGTGTAATTTGAGTCTGGCGCAAAGCAACAAGCTGGTATTGGCGAGCAGTTCACCGGCGCTGTTCCAGCAGCTTTTTGCATTGTGTACGTCTCCTGATGTTGAAGTGGCGCGAAATGCTTGTGGCGCTGCTGCAAACCTCGCAGAGAATATTCGCACGCACGAATACATGATCGACGTCCACGCCGTCCACGTGGGGGTGAAGGCGATGCGAAGTCGACACCTTCCGGTGTACCGTGAAGCTTCCAGACTTGTCGCCAATCTCATGAGTACACCAGAATTCCACGCGGTGCTGCTCAACGAGGAAGGTCTTGCTGCAGTAGCTCGCGTCGCCAAGATTGAAGACCATGAGTGCCAATACAACACGGTGCTCGCTCTGCACAAGCTGACAAGCAACTCCGATACTCACCGTGCGATGCTGGGCAGTGGCTCAGTCCAGACGCTACACATGCTGCTAGGAGCTCCTGGGCTGGATGTACAGCATCAAGCAGCGGCAGCTCTCAAGACTCTGACTGCGAATAAGGATAACAAGCCAACGCTAGCTGAGGACGGCGGGACCATGTTGGCGCTTATCTCACTGCTACGGAGTGCCGACGCGACACTCAAGACGATGGGTGCCGCTGGAGTGCGGCATTTGGCTCTGTACGCGCCGGTAAAGACTCAGTTCGTGCATGAAGGCGGTCTTCCTCCTCTCTTCGCATGCTGTGCCGTGGACGACGACGATGTGAGACTTCAATGCGCTGGAGCGATGGCCACGCTAAGTGAAAACGTACTCAATCAAGTCCAAATGGTACGCGAAGGAGCCCTTCCAGCCCTTCTAGAGCTCACAAAAGCCAGCTATCACGTGGAGATCGCGAGGCATACGAGTCGCACCTTTGCAAACTTGTCCAGCAACCCTGAGAACCACCTCGGGGTCTTTTCTCTGGAAGAATTCCGTGCCGTGTTCAAGCTAGCCCACAGCAACGAAGAGTTCTGTGGTCGCGATGCAGCCATGTGTCTTGGGAATCTGGCAGTCACGACGCACAACCAGTACCAAATCTCGGAGCTCGGCGGTCTCGTCCCTCTATCTGAGCTACTGAAGAGCAATTTTGCGTCGACACGGCAGTACGCCGCCCGTGCCTTCTACCGGCTCAGTGCTCACTCTGAAAACCAGCACCGCATTGTAGATGCTGGCGCGTTGCCCGCTCTGATTGCACGACTCAGCGAGGCCGAAGACCAGGAAATTCAGCGCTGTGCTGCTATGGCCGTCTGTAACTTGTCCAGCAACTCCAGCAACGAGCAGAAGATCATGAAGGCAGGCGGCATGCGCGCGCTGGTAGCACTACTTCGATCCCCTCGTGTAGAATGCTCCAAGTATGCGGCCATGGCGCTATGCAACCTGACTGCCAACCCGGCTAACCAACTGCATCTCGTGGTCCAAGATGATGGTCTGGATCCGCTCGTCGACCTCGCAGGGTCTTCCGATCCGGAGTGCTCTCGATATGCCAGCATGACGCTCGCCAATGTATCGGCCCACCGCCAGAATCGCCTCATAGTCGTGGAACGTCATGCCCTACGACCTCTACGGGCGTTGTGCTTGTCCTCAAACCTCGAGTGTCAACGCAGCGCAGCCTTGGCCCTGTACAATGTGTCATGCGCTCAAGCGAACCAACTGAAGCTCGTGGAGGCAGGCATTGAATCGGCGCTCGTGCGTCTCGCCGGGGCAAAAGATGGGGACTGCAAACGCTATGCCACCATGACGCTGTGTAACTTGGCAGCAAACAGCGAGACCCGGTCGGCTGCTGCACGTGGTGGAGGATTGCAAGCACTCTTGCTGGCTGCCAAGGACGCAGCAGACCCGAGTGTGCGTCGATATGCCTGCATTGCGTTGTGTAACTTGGCTTGTGATCCGCTGCTCCAAGTCCAGGTACTCGTTCACGGTGGTCTTGCACCAATCCTTGCGCTCACTGAAGATGACGATGATCTGGAGAGTCAGCGGTTTGCCATCATGGCCCTGTCTAACTTGGCGGCGAACGAAAGCAATCACGATCATATGATCGGACGCGGAGTATTGAAAGTGGCGCTGCGTTTGGGCCAGTCGAAGGATGAAGACATCCGTTTGTATGCCGCCTTCGCACTGGCGAACTTTGCTGGGAACACAGCTCAATGTGCAGCGATTGGAGACGAAGGGGGCATTGCAGCGCTCATTATGCTGGCGCATGCGGAAGACTCCAACTCGCACACGCTGGCGGTGTCTGCACTGCGTCGCTTGTGCCAGTTCTCGGCTCAAAATCGCGGACGCATTGTGCGTGGAGGTGGGCTCGCTCCATTGGCTATGGCTGGCATGTCTGAGGAGCTGGAGACGCAGCGTGAAGTGGCTGCGACGTACTGTAACCTGTCGCTCAGTGACGAGTACAAGGTGGAAATCGTTGAGCAAGGCGCACTCCGTCCTTTGATCAAGCTGGCCCAGTCGCCAGACCTTGAGGTCGCTCGTCAAGCTTGTGGTGCCTTGGCTAACCTTGCTGAGCACCTGGACACGCATTCTCATTTTGTGGCAGAACGCAGCGGGAACTTCCTCATCGCCCTTATGAAGCACCGCCACGAAGAAATTCACCGAGAGGCGTCGCGTACGATCGCAAATCTGTTGTCAAGCTTCGAGCACCACACGGATATGATAGCCGATGGCATCCCAGGTCTCGTCCATCTCGGACTCTCGCTGGATCCGGAGTGTCAGTATAATGCTGCGCTAGCTCTGCGGAAGCTTGCTCCAAACTTTGCCAGTCACCGCGGACTAGTGTACGAAGGCGGGCTCAAGACGCTGTTCTTCCTGCTACACGCTAAAGAGCTGAATACGCGTCGACAGAGCGTGCTGGCACTGCGTGATCTAGCGGCCAACAGCGAGTTCCGACGCATGTACGTGGAAGAAGGTGGTCTCAAGGCTCTCATTACATTCCTACGGGATGTGGACTCCTCGCTTGAAGCCCCAGCGGTTGCAGCGCTGCGGCATTTGACTTCCTCAGCGTCCCACCCGGAGATCAAGCAGCAAGTTGTCGAAGAAGGAGCTCTGCGCCCAGTGTTGCGATGCATGAGCACAAATCCTGGCGCGAAGGGGCTTCGAGACTTGCAGTGCCAGTGTGCTGGATTGGTGGCGAATTTATCGGAGCATCCAGTGAACCAGCAGAAGATTGTGGCTGAGGGTTTGACGAGCGCCCTTGTCGCGCTGGTCAAGGTCGCTCCCGACAGTGCCGAGATACTGCAAGACGTCAGCCGCGCGTTGGCCAACCTCAGCTCTAATGAGGAGAACCATCTTGCAGTATACAAGCAAGGTGCACTGCTGTGCCTCATCCAGCTAACCGAGTCGGCGGATGACATTACACAGCGATACGCAGCCATGGGCTTACGCTTCTTGTCGGCCAACCCAACCATTCGAGTGTACATCGTGCAAGAATCCCTATTACAGCCATTCATTAAGCTGGCCCAAAGTCCGCTGCTCGACTACCAGCGCACTGCAGCGGCGGCTTTCTCCAGCTTCTCGCTCAACGAAGAGAACAAACTCAAGCTGGTTCGCGACGGTGGCTTGGCGCAGATCCTACGTTGCTGTGCCTACGACGACCTGGAGGTGAAGCGCGACTGCGTTTTCGCTCTGGCGAATGTTGCTGACTCGCTCGAGCATCAACTGGACGTGGTGCGCGAGGGCGCCATCTCCGCCATGATAAACGTCGGCGCGCACGACGACGCTCGCGTGCAGCGTGACTGCGCGCGCGTCTTCGCCTCGTTGTCAGTCACCAACTCGATCAAGCCCGAGCTGGTGCGTCAAGGAGCGCTGCCTTCACTCTTCCGCCTCACTCGGTCTCTAGATGTGGCGACGCAGAGGTTCGCGACGCTAGCGATCTGCAACGTCGCGTCATCGGGCGACGACAAGGCGTTCATCGTGGAGCAAGGCGCGATTCGACCGCTCACGCACCTCATTCGCTTCCCCGACGCCCAAATCCAACGGTACGCGGCGTTGGCACTCGCAGCGCTGGCGCTGGGGGGAATGGGCAACAACAAGCTCCGCCTCATTGAAGAGGGAGCAGTTCCCCCTCTGATCGACTTGCTCCGGTATCCGAGCGCGGACGTGCAGCTCTGCGGTTGTTTGGCCTTGAACGCATTGGCTTTGGGGAAGCAGAGTGTGACGAAGGTGTCGGTGATGCAAAGCGGTGGGCTGCTGCCCCTGTTAGCTCTGCTGGCGTCGACAGATGAAGAGTGCGTCCGCTGCGCGCTCTACTGTTTGGGGTCGCTGGCCGAGAGTAAGGACGTTCTGCAGAAGCTGGTGGAGCTGGGCACTCTGGCGCACGTGATAGCGTTGACCAAGTGCATTGACACCGAGACGTTGAGGAACTGTGGATACTTGTTGGCGTTGGTGGTCGAGCAACAGACCGACTACCACGACGATCTGTACCGCGAAGGAGGTTTGGACGCCGCGATCGCCTTAGCCTGCGTCGAAGACATGGAGTGCCAGGAGTACGCGACCTTCACACTGGCCCATCTTGCGTCCAACCGTGAGTACCAGGTCCGTCTTGTCGAGCGTGGCGCGCTTCGACCGCTCATCGCGATGATGTCAGTGCACGCCGAGCCACGCCACTACGCCGGACTCGCTCTCCTCAAACTAGCCGACAACTACGAGAACCACCTACGTATCGCCGAGGAGGGCGGCATCCAAGCGCTACTTCGCATCGCGCGTGCCCGATCCACCGACGAGGAGCTGCAGTACAAGGCGTCGCTCAGTCTGGGCCAACTGGCCAGCAACGCCACTCGATCGCTGCCTAACCACACCAATCTGAAGACGGGCGACGCCGTCATCGGCACGAGCGTCAACAAAATGGCTCAGATCACCCAAACGGTAGCGGCCAAACGCGCTGCCAAGGACAAGACGACGCAGTATCTCGACGATAAAATCTCACAGCAGACGAACAAGTAAGTTAGAGAAATGGATAAAGAAGATGTTGGTTCATTCAGGTTTAGATGTTCACGAACCGCCACTAGGCTAATAGATAGCAGTAGATCTGTAGGAACTGTTGTCAATGGTGGGCAGCTCGGTGCGCAGTGGCAAGGGCGTGCCTCGCTACCCTCCGTGGCTGCAGAAAGCTCTGAAGGTGAAGGGGGAGACGGAGCACTTCTGGCTCAAACAGCAGCGAGAGGGGCCCCAACAACAGCAGCAGCGACCGAGGTCAAGAGCGCCGGATCTCGCGTCCACGGCTCAAGCGGCGGTCTCGAAGCAGGTTGCAGAGCGCAGCAAGAAGCCCGAGCCGTTCGTGAACGTGTGGATCAGTATCGCAGCAGATGACGCCCACGCAGTCAAGACGTCCTTGGAGGAGGACAGGCGTCGGTTCTTCCTGCGCAAGGACTATCTGGGCACGACCAAGAAGAGCGTCGAAGGTGGAGGAGGAGGCGAGTCGCTGCTACATGAGGCGAGTTACTTGGGGTCCGTCGCGGTCGTCCGCTTCTTGGTCGAGTTCATGCAGAGCCACTTCACCCCTGAGGTCTGTCTTGAGGCTATGAATGCCGTCGACACAGTCTACAGCCTGACAACGCCCCTGATCGCGACGTGCCGCAACTCGCTCGGTGCTGTCGCCAATAGGGTGGAGATCTTGCGGTTGTTAGTGGAAGCGGGAGCGGATACAGCGCGCAGAGACGCGCATGGCGACAATGTGTTGCACTGGTGCGCTCGCAACTCACAGGTTCTGCTGCTGCGCTACCTCTTGAAGCACTCGGACGCCGTCGTCGTCGCCTATTCAGCCGAGAACTTCAAGCGCCACAAGGTGAGTCGGTAGATCGCTACAAGACGAGAGACAGAGCTAACTAACCTGGTTGTTGTTGCACTGCAGCCGCTGGACATTGCGCAGCGTCAGCTCGAGCGCAACAAGTGCCTCTCGACGCTCACCGTGTTCAAGCTGCTCCAAGGCGTGAATGCGACGTGTAATCTGCGTATGAAGATGCTGAGTGTCAAGCGCAACGAAGAAATCGTCCGAGCTCGCGACTGCGTCGCTGTACAGGAGCAGCTCGCCCAAGTGATGGAGATATCGGCTGTGTTCGTCCCTACGGCTGAGAAGCTGTGGCGAGAGACGATCGAGCTGGCGGAGAGGCGACGCAAGGCTGAGGAGCAGCAGCACGTGGACGAAGAAGTGAAGGCGGCAGTGGCTGCGGCTCGCGAGTGGCTGGAGACCAAAGAGGGCAAGCAGTTCGTCAAGAAGCAGATCCCGCTCGCCACCGCCGACATCAAGCAGGCCGTCTACAGTGGCAAGCTGCCCAAGCCCAAGGACTTCAAGCTCGCGGCCGTACAGCGGGTCCAGGACCTCTTCTGCGTCGAGAAGGAGCAAAGCGCCAGGAAATCGGCCACCGAGAGCTTCGTGGCGAAGCGCCCGCCGTACCCTCGGGACCGCGTCACGGAGCTGCGCCGCATGTTGCACCTGTAGATTGTTAGAGGTACACATGGCTACATGTAGCCATTTGTGCGGACAACTTCAACTTGGTTTAGCAAATCGAAATCTTTCGCGTCGCTTCAAGCGTAACGGCCTCCACAGTGCAGTGTGCAGTAGCGATTTTACACGAGACTCCCCTCGTGTGTGTGCATTCGAGTCCGACGTCATGATGAAGGCGACTGCGAGCGACGAGCAATGGGAGGCCAAGCCTCAGGTGAGTACATCAGCTTCCTCCTGGATATATAACAATCTCGAGTGTAATAGCGATGTGACGTTCCATTGAACTCGTTGAGCAGGCGACGAAGGCGAAGGCGGAGGCAAAGGTGGGGTTCTTGCAACAGAATCCATCGTCAATAGATAGTAAACGTGCTCAATTGTTGTGTCGACTCAGTCTTCTTTCGTTTCATCGCGGCTCGACACTCCTGCTGATGAGAGACGAGCGTACGTGCGTGCATCTCTGCTGCTTATTGTGCTCGAATACGGGGGAATAACAATATTTTTTTTTACTGTATGCGACCGCAGAGCCTCTCATCCTGCAGACGCCGAAGACAAGGCGCCTGGCATGAAGGAGTCCAAGCTGAAGCAGCCAGAAGTGAAGATCCTGGATCGGCACCGTCCGGGAAATTCCTCGTCGTCGTCAACTATGGCTGGACGAGCAGAGAGCAAGCTCGAACACTCCCAAGACGGTTCCCTACACACGGCGCGAAGTGTTCAATCGCTAGCGAACGATATGCGGCGCATCCGATCTATGCGGACGGATCATGAGGACGCTGCTGCTGCAGGTGACGAAGGAGGTCGAAAGGCCGAGAAGAAGAAGAGTGGAGAGGGGCGACTGGCGCCTGGTGGCCGCCCACGACCTGCGCAGATTAAGCTGGAGATCGCAGATCTCGAGCCGATGATTAATGTTGACTGTCCGCCTGGACAAGGAGCCCCAGGCCGCCAGGCACCGAGAAGTCCGAAGCTGTCGGGGCCGACGGCCTTCGCTAGACCAGGCACTTCGACTTCACCCACGATGTCGTCCACGGGGAAGAAAGGTATTCAACGCAACTTTGTTCAAGGTCTGGGCTCGGACTTCCAGCTAGACCTGCACAGTGGCAGTACCGACCGACTGGAGCGCTCGTACGACTTGTCCGCGTCGGGGACATTCGACGCGGTGGGATTTCAGATCAAGCAAACGGGTCTTACGCGCTCGCCCGATCGGGATTCCGACGGTGTTTCAAGCACTCGATCCGACAGACCGTCCAATACCAAGAAACACTTGGTGAAGCTTGGGGTTCTCGGTCGTGGAGCGAGCGGAGTAGTGCACAAGGCTCTTCACGTTCCGTCCCTGATGCTCGTGGCTGTGAAAGTCATCCCGGTGTTCGAGCACGAGAAGAGGCATCAGCTGATCGCAGAGCTCAAGGCGCTGTACAACAATCTGTCCACGCTGCCGGATGCTGAGAGTGCGGAGAATGCCCGACAGAGCGTGGCGTGTCCGGAGCTTGTGTGTCTTTACGACGCCTTCATGAACCCGAACGAGGGCAACGTCTCCATTGTGGTCGAGTACATGGATGGCGGCTCGCTTCAGGACATTGTGGACACTGGAGGCTGTACCAGTGAGGTGGTGCTGGCCAATATCTCCTTCCGAGTGCTAAAAGGACTGGCGTTCCTCCACAGCACGCACCAACTGCACCGTGACATCAAACCCAGCAATTTACTGATCAACCATTTCGGTGATGTCAAAGTCTCGGACTTTGGAATCGTGCGCGAAATGGAAAACTCCATGGCCAAAGCCACAACGTTCGTCGGCACACTCACCTACATGTCCCCGGAACGCATCGCCAGCGAGGTGAGCTCCAAGTCTTGCATCATTCCTTTCAAACCAACTAATTGTTTTATTATTCTTCTGTTCAGGAATACTCTTACAAGTCGGATGTGTGGTCTTTCGGACTCTCCATTATGACCTGTGCTCTCGGCAAGTTCCCATATTCATCGCGTGGTGGGTACTGGGAACTGTTACACATGATCCGCAACGAACCGGTATGCTATCTCATGCTGCAACGCCATTTCCTTTTTGTATTTTGATCATTGTTTGTTCTTTTTTGCTAGCCTCCTCGCCTACCTGAGGGTGAGTTCTCGGATCTGTTCTGCGATTTCCTCGACAAGTGCCTAAAGAAGGACCAAGCGGAGCGGTGGAGTGTTAAACAACTACTGAAGCACGAGTTCATCGTGCGGTACTGTGGGGACCAAACGGCAACACCAAGTCCGGGCAGTAGGAGAACTGCCGACGAAGAGGACGTCGACGCGAAGAGTGCTGACGATGAGAGCAAGGAGCAAGCTGAAGTGGACGAGATCGTGCAAAAGGTGGCCGAACACTACTTCAAAGACGCCAAGGAGCTCATCAAGGAGCATGACTACACGCTGGACGACATCGTCGGGTGGATTCAACTGCTCCCAGCCATGCAGAAAGTGTAAGTCCCTCTTTATCTGTGGCCTTTACTGCCTACGCTAATGTTTCTGGTATCCCTCACGCTTCAACGTTGATGTGTGTTCTGCAGCAAACTTTCACGATTCGCCGAACAAATCGGCGCAAGCCGTGCGCTGGTGTGCGCCAAGTTCCAAGAAGCCATGAACGATCTGCTCAACGACATCGAGGACACTTACTTTATCGATGCCAAGCAGTCAAAATGACCACAGAATATTGAAACACCAGGCAACCGAGCATCAAAAAGAAAAGCGCCGTCAACAACGACTATCAATTATAAGTTACATTTCTGCGGCGCAATGAAGGAGGCGGCGGCCAAGCTGCTGGGGAACGCTCTATCGATCCATCCTCTCCTTGCCTCCACTGCTTCGTCGCCGACTTTATATAAAAAAGCAAATATACCACCCGCCGCTTCCTCCGCAGATTTACATGACAATGCACGCATTGTCACCTCCCCCTCCGTTACTGCCACTCTTCTTCTTGGTGTCCTGGTTGCCACTTCCAGCAGTCGTCCGGAACGAGAAGTTCCGACGAAGGTAGCCACGCAGAGCGCGGTGCTCCTTCTTCAGCAGCAGGAAGGCGTCCTTCAGAGAGTTGTGGTTCTCTGCCGTCGCTGTCTCCTCCATCACGTGCTCGGTAGCAAGCTGTACACGGAATGCTGCCTTAGAAACACGCATGGCTGCAACGTAGGCGGACGATCCCTTGAGCGAGTGACTCTCGCGACGCAGCACCACGAAGTCACTGCTGGCATACGCCTCCTCAATACGCCTCATGAACGCCTCGCTCAGCCCTGCGTACTTCTCGAGCAGGCTCACGAACAAACTCTCGTTTGCACCGCACTGCTCCACACCCAGCGAGTAATCGATCGGATCACCAGTTGGTATCACGATGTCTTCAGGCGCCATTGTCGACGAGTATGCTCGTGCCGCCTTGTTCACTACCATCGTCGAGCTGGCAGCATCACCACCTTCATTCTGGTTGCTGGTATCGTCAGCTGACGAAGGTGAGCGGGGGCCAGGAGGCTCGACTGCGTTCATGGGGTAGATTCCTGCAGCCTTGGCGGCGGCAAACAAATTCGTACCCACAATACTCGACGCGTTCACGAGGTTTCCAGGATGCGTCACTGCTCCATTCGAAGGTTTGGTCGCATTTGTCGTCACTTCATTGTGCCCATCTGCAGCACCAAGAGTGCGTCCAAGAGTTCCTGTACTCGATTGGTTGCTTTTGCTCTCGCTGATGGTAGTGAGCGACATGAGCAAGGCTTCAGAGCCTGCCGCTGTCTGAATTCCACCGGGTTGACCGATCATCATCGGATCCTCGAGCTCTAGGTCCGAGATGGCTCGGTCCAAGTCCAGTTTCTCTTTGTGTCTGGACGCAGCTACCAAATTGGCAGCGGATTGGCAAGATGAGGCAGAAGAATCTTCGCCAGCCGTGCTCACGGACTCGACTCGTGACGGTCGGGGGCAGTGCTGTCCCAGGAATCGCACACGCATCCACTTGCGAATAGCCTTTCGCAGCTCCGTCTTCGAGATTGGCTTGACAATGAATTCGTCCATTCCAGCGTCCAGGCACTTCTTGCGGTCCCCACTCATAGCGTACGCTGTAACTCCGATAATGGGAATGCGTGCAAGCTTGTGCTGCTTTTCGAAGTTGCGGATATTACGGGTTGAATCGTAACCATTCATAATGGGCATTTCGCAGTCCATCAGCACAATGTCGTAGGAATCATGATGCTCTTGATACATCTGATACGCGTCCAGGCCGTTCGTTTCCCATTGTAGCAAGTGGTTGTCTTCCATGAAGAAGCTCTTGACGACTTCCCAGTTAAACTCGTTGTCTTCCACCACCAAGATACGAGCATGTTTTGGCACCAGCTCCGACATCGACGCATTATGCCTCGCATTGCTGGCTGCTAGCGAAGGAGCAGCACTCGCATCGGCAGCTAAGACGGCAGGGAACTTCTGGATGAGATCGTCCTCCTCCTCTTCCAGGCGACGAACGACAACAGTGAAGAAAAACTCCGAGCCCTCGCCCAATTCACTGTCCACATCAATATCACCGTCCATGAGCTCGACCAGCTGCTTGCAGATCGCGAGACCCAAACCAGATCCCGTCGGATTATTCTTGCGCGTGCGCTCAAGCTTCGTGAACAGCGAGAATAAACGTGATTTCTCTTCGTCGTCCATGCCAACACCAGTATCGATGACCTGGAACAGCAGCTTGACGCAATGCTTCGGAAGGTCGGGTGATGGCACCATGTTGCAGCGGACGGTGATTGAACCCTCGTTCGTAAACTTAATAGCGTTCGACAGCAAGTTTAGCAGCACCTGACGAAGACGACTGACGTCGCCAATGACGCGCTTTGGAACCTTCGGTGAGCATTCCAACGTGAGCTTGATGTGCTTTTCGCGCGCCTTGAACTTGAAGATTTCTACTGAGTACTCCAGCAGATCCTGCATTTGGAACGGGTCTGCTGAGATTTCCATGTGCCCTGCTTCTATCTTCGACAAGTCGAGGATGTCGTTGATTAGATTCAGCAGCAGCGAACCCGAAATGTAAGCAATATGCACGTAGCGTTCGGGCGTCTTGTCTAACTTTTGGTCGCGCAGTAACTCGAGCATGCCGAGTACACCATTCAGCGGCGTTCGAAGCTCGTGACTGAATGAAGCCAGGAAGTTCACCTTCGCTGCCTCCATGTGCTTCTTTGCAGTGTAGTCTTGGCCCACGCCAATCACGCCACGGATGTTGCCGTGCATGTCCTTCTTGCTGGAAGCATTCACAAGCAGCAGCAATGATCGCCCAGCAGCAGTCGTCATGGGAAGCTCCATCTCCTCCACATCAATTCCAATCAATGCTTGATTCAACAACTTGCTCACCTCTGACCTGTTCTCCGGGTTAATAAAAGTCTCCACCAACTCCAGACCCAGAACCGTGGACTTGTGATAGCCCGTGATCTCCTCGATTTTCTGGTTCCATTCGTTAATGCACCCAAACGTGTCAACGCCAAAAATGGGGGCGTTCGCAGTATCGATCAGGCGGAAGTATTCATGCTCCTGAGCAATCCGATCCGTAATGTCCTGGCCGATGCCCACAACGCCCACAATGTTACCATGCATGTCGTTACGAGGTGTAGCATTCAGAAGGATTTCAATTCTTGTGCCGGGACGAGTGATCAGAGGGAACTCGAAGTTCGCGGTCTGGATACCATTTAGAGCCTTGCTGAACACGTCAGCCACAATAGGCCTATACTCGGGCGAGATGAACGTCTCCACCAGGTTCTCACCGATAACCTCAGCCGTCGAGTACTTGGTAATCTGGGCTGCCTTCTTGTTCCAGATATTCACACAAAGATTCGCATCCACGCCAAAAATCGGTGCGTTAGCCGTGTCGATAAGGCGAGTGTACTCTTGCTCCTGCACGATACGATCAGTCAAGTCCTGGCCGATGCCGACCACACCCACAATTTCGCCATGCTGGTCGAACCGCGCCGTCGCATTCATGCGGATGTTTACAGTGCGACCGTTCTTTTTCTTCAGTTCAACATCAAAATTTGATGTTTCATCGCCGTCGAGGGCCTTCCACAGGATGTCCTCCACAGCATCACGGTACTGCTCAGGAATTGCCCAGCTCATCAAGTCCTTGCCAACTGCTTCCTCCTTCGAGAATCGCGTCATGTCAGCACACTTGTGGTTCCAGATATTGATTAGTCCCTTCGAGTCGACGCCAAAGATCGGAGCATTAGCCTTCTCAATCAAGCGCGCATATTCCTGTTCTTGTGCGATACGATCCGTAATATCCTGGCCAATTCCCACCATACCAATAACCGCCCCATGTTCATTGAATCGAGGCGTAGCATTCAACAGGATCTCGACGCGGCGGGCTGCCTTGGTGACCAGTGGGAACTCAAAGTTTGCTGTCTCAATTCCGTCAAGGGCCTTCGATAGGACTGCGCTGACAGCTTCGCGGTAGTCCTCCGTGATGAACTTTTCCACCAGGTTTTCACCGACGACTTCGTCCGTTGAATACTGCATAATTTCAGCGGCCTTCTTGTTCCAGATATTCACACGACCTTCGCTATCCACTCCAAAGATGGGGGCGTTGGCAGTGTCAATAAGTCGGCTGTATTCCTGCTCTTGCGCAATCCGCTCCGTAATATCCTGGCCGATGCTCACCACTCCAACAATTTCCCCGAGCTCATTGTATCGCGGAGTGGCATTTAACAAAATCTCCACGCGACGCCCAGACTTCGTGATGAGCGGGAAATTAAAGTTGGCGGTTTGGACGCCGTTCAGAGCCTGCGATAGGACCAAGCCCACGGCAGAACGATAGCCTTCAGAAATGAATTCCTGCACCAAGTCTTTCCCGATAACTTCGTCGGCCGTGAACTGCGTGATTTCAGCAGACTTGTCGTTCCAAATATTTACAAGGCCGGTCATATCGACTCCGAAGATGGGTGCGTTTGCCGTGTCGATCAGTCGGCTGTACTCCTGCTCCTGCACGATACGCTCTGTGATATCCTGGCCAATGCCGACAACGCCCACGATGTCACCGTGCTGGTTGTAGCGCGGGGTCGCGTTCAGCAAGATATCAACACGACGGCCAGTCTTTGTAATCAGCGGAAACTCGAAGTTAGCGGTACCTTCACCCTCCATAGCCTTCGACATCACCTCGGACACGCCAGCGCGGTAGTCGTGCGGAATAAAGCTCTCAACCAGGCGAGTTCCGCGCGCCTCGAGCACCGTGTACTCCGTGATCGCCACAGCCTTTCGATTCCAAATATCCACACGTCCATCCATATCAATACCAAAGATCGGTGCGTTGGCCGTATCAATCAGTCGAATGTACTCTTCCTCTTGCGCGCGCTGGTCGGTGAAGTCCTGCCCGATTCCTACCACACCAGTAATTTTACCACTGTGATCGAAGCGCGGAGTAGCATTTAGTAGAATGTCCAGCACTCTCCCACTCCTCGTCACCAAGGGGAACTCAAAGTTTGCCGTTTCTGTACCAACCATTGCTTTGGACAACACGTCTGCCACGGGCTCACGTGCGTGCTCAGCGATGAATCCAAGGAGGTCCTTGCCAATAGCCTGCTTGTACGAGTAGTCCGTGATAGTCGCCGCCTTCTTGTTCCAAATTGTCACGCGGAATTTCTTGTCCACGCCCACGATCGGTGCGTTGGCCGTGTCAATGAGACGGCTGTACTCTTGCTCCTGCACGATACGCTCGGTGATATCTTGGCCGATTCCCACCACGCCCACAATGGCGCCAGCGTGATTAAAGCGTGGAGTGGCATTCAACAGAATCTCAACCTTCCGGCCGTGCTTTGTGATCAGAGGAAACTCAAAGTTTGCCGTCTCAATACCGCGCAGCGCCTTCTGGAACACGGCAGCAACTTCCTCGCGATAGTCTTCGTGGATCAAGAACGACACCAGGTCAACGCCCATGACCTCACCGGGCCAGTACTCACTAATCTGGGCAGCCTTTTTGTTGAAGATTACTACGCACCCGTCCGCGTCGACGCCGAAGATGGGGGCGTTGGCCGAGTCCACCAGCTTGCTGTACTCCATCTCGCTGGCGTTGCGCGCAGTCACGTCCTGTCCGATGGCCACGATGCGGTTCACGGTCGCGCCAGCGCTATCCACACTGACCTGCGGCGTCAAGCTCAGCAGCAGCTCCACACGCGCGCCGCTGGCCGTCACGAGCGGCAACTCGAACTCGGATACTGATGTGTTGGTGGAGGCCACGCGCGCCAGCAGCTCGCCCACCAGCACGCGGAAGTCTTCGTGCACCAGGTCAACCAGCGGCGTGCCTGTGACTTGGTCAAAGCTGTAGCCCGTCAGTGCCTCGGCCTTGGGGTTCCACAGCACAATGTGTCCGTCGCGATCCAGCTCCACGATGGGCGCGCTCGCTTGATGCGTCACGCGCGCGAACTGCGAGCCTTGCAGGGCCGACACTGTGAC
>JAIKVE010000399.1:0-21351 GCA_024679115.1 Phytophthora pistaciae | reverse complement strand
TTGAGAAACGTTTATCCTCGGCGCAACCACAACAGAAACGTTTCTGTTAATTGCGTTTATCAAACGTTTCGTACCACAACGTTGGTACCACTAGACAATTGTAAACGGATGGCCAATGAGAGCCCTGGAGACATCGAGTTGGAATAGTCGAGGGCTCTGCAGTGCCAAAGCTTGGATGAAGCCCTTGGTCCTCCCATTTGCTCTCTCAACGATAAAACAAAGTAGAACACAATCGATACGCTTAGCACTACACCTTCAGTGTCATTTGGGTGCGTCCAATAGTTCAGATTGGGCATATTCGACTGTGTGGAACTCGTTTCTCACGATGCTGCTTTGCCTCGGTGTACTTTCGTCCGGTGCGAAATCTGGTGGAGCATATTTACAATCACACATTGTCGCACAGGAAAACCAGTAGTTTTTGCCTTACTTTTAACTCTACCGGTGGAACTGCTCTTAGCGTGATGCTCACGGTGCAAATCCGTCAGAGTCCAACGCACAGTCACTTTGTGGTTGAGTCAAGCAGTGTTCACTGTTGGACCAACAGTGTTGGTGCGAAAGTTTGTCGTGCGGATGGTAGCCTACCATTGGTAGACATAGTACTTGTGGTGCGTTTTCAGGAAGTGGATTTTCCCCCTACAGTACACGTGCTGCGTAGATTCTGCATCCCCCGTGCTATGTACCGTACAATCCCAACATGCGTTTGACTCGCCCACTGCAACTTGTCGCACAACTTGCATCGATTAAATAATCGAATTCAAATCCCGGCTGATGATCGAGGGTCCAAGATCGTCGGACAGCAAACTTTGCTTTTGCTGCAAAGTGCATCTCGACGCTCGGGTGATGCGTACAACCAGTAGATGGCTTCAATGCAGAAATGCGCTCAGTCAAGTGCAGCCTTAGCATGTCCAGTTGATGACTTCAGGAAAGCTGGCCAAAGACAACAATCATCACATGGCTGCACCCCGGCTGGGCGATTACACGTACAGTAGGTCACCTGACGAGTTGCGTGGCACAAAACTAAAGATCCTGTATTTGATGAAGTGTAATTGCTTCAAGTAAACCGCGTTGTATAGCATGGGAGACATGAGCTTTTGTAAAAGACCGATTAATTCGGGAAATAGTCAGCACATGAGTAGGTTACAAAGACTCTCACAACAGCTTATGCAACAACATCAATTATTTGTCTTACTCAAAAAATGAACGAAATGCACTCTCTCCGAGTCGGACAGCACCACCGACTACTAAATCTCCTCCGAGTACTGGGTCAGCGAGTCCTCACTCGCATCCTCTTCGCCACCAAGGTCTTCGAGGGATGTTGCAAGACGACGTTTCTTCTTCGCACGGTACTTCGCTTGTTGCAGCCGTCTCTTTTCCTTGATAGCTAAGCCGAGCTGGATCAACCTGTGCTGCGATTGACGGTACCAATCTCCATTTTGGTCACGGAGAGGGTTAATGGAGATGTTGTAGTTCGTGAGCGCGACGCACATCCGGAACACATCGTCGTAAAGCGCTTCACTCCATCGATACTTGTCTGATGTCACACGCCACAGCATATTCAGGCGCCCGAAGAAGTTCTCTACAAGGACCCGGTCGCTGGATATCTTGTCGTTGTTCACTAGCTCAGCTCGAGACAGATTCTTTCCCTTCTTAGGGTGGATGCAGCGCAGGTAGTTTGCAGTCCCCTGGTACCCTTTATCGGCCAAGATGGCCCACTGGTCAGGAAACTTCTCAAGCAGCGGCCCGTCGTCTTCCAGGTTTTCGTCGCCTGGCAGCTTTTCCATTCTTCCGAGGTGGAATCCCTTGTTGGCCTTGAACATTGTGACGTCATGCGTGGCTCCTTTTTCATGCTCCGAGCAGTTTATCGCGAAGCCGTGCGTGTTAACGGACACCTCCACTTTAAGTCCGTAAAGGTGGTGTTTTCCGCTGTAGTACTTGCCGTTCTCCTGGATGGAGCCTCCTGGACGCCAGCTTTGCTGAAAGGTGACGTCCACCGCGTAGAGTGCGCAAGGGAAGTTGGCAAACGCATGCCCTGACGTCCGTGAAGTGCGCATTTTAGTGCGGTCAGATTGGGCGTCGACTTGGTCCGCGTACAACTTGGGGGACAGGAGGCGCACGAACTTCGTCACCGTGTCGGTAAACGACGCCGTAGGAATGCTGAAAATGTTGCTGAGATCGTCCCACGTTCCTCCAGCTTTTAACGTGACAAGAGTCATGAAAAATGCATCTTTGCCGCTGATCTCAGATCGTTTGCCCCTTCCGACGTTGTAGCTGACGACGACGTAGTCGCGCACCGAGAGCCACAGCTCGTTGAACTCTCGCAGCGTAAAATTCGTCATCTCTTTGATGGCAGTAGATCCACCAATATCACGAAACTCGTCGAAGAACGGTGTATCTGTCGCCTCGCTGTCGACGTCGTGCAGCCTTGTCGTTGGGTATCTACTCAGCTCTTGTTCGCGAGTGAGCTGACTCTCGTTCAGCTGAGAGAGCACACCTTCGACATGTTGTCGGACTTGTTCTGGGGTACGAACAGGACGAGCGCCACGGAGGGAGCGCGCTGGCGTGCCTGTACCAGACGCAGCACGCACCATCGAAGCCTTCTGACTGTGTCTTGTATGTGTGCCTGGTGAAGATGCTGTAAATCGCTAAATGATGGAGTTTCCTACTGAGTGAATTTGCACAGCGGGAGAGACTTTGTTTTCTCTGAGGATCCAGCTCACCAGTAAAAGCCTTAGTCTTTTCGAGAACACAAGGTAAATGCTGCTGTTGCCCGTATTTATCCATCTGCTGTGATTACCAGCGGGTCGGGCAATTGTCCCAGTAAAGCACCCGCTCTTTAAGGTGTTGATAACCAACTAACCAAGCGTTCTATTAAGCAGGAAGTCGACGGGCTTCGAAGGCAATCGATGAGTGCGCAGATGGCTTACAAATGTACATGTACTGGCGCTGTAGAACACTCCGTCAGTTTGACTGACACGACATTACCGGTATCGGTTGGCCGTGTCCAACGTGCTGATCACTCTCTTGCCTCCAGACGTTGAAGCGGCGATCGGACTTGGTGCCGCTGGACTGTCCTTACAAGGACAAGGCGGTGCTGCAGCGGCACTGCTGCTACGTTTCGAACACCACAGAGTGGTTGTAAACTTCGACCCCGACATGGCTACTACATGTCGATGCATGTCTCCTTCATTGCTGCTGTCATTCTTGAAAAGTCCTCGTGCCTGACACTCCGCTCCACGGTGACCACCCTCGATTCGCCCAAGACGCCCAGGGCCGACTACGCTGCCGTCACGGAAGACGGCACCAAAACCCTGAACACGCAGCCCAGTCTCCCCATTCTCGCCTCTGGTGGCAGGCCAGACATGTGGGAGCCCTCTTCGGCTCGCTCCGGCGACTACGACTACGCCAACGACCTGCAGACTGCGCCGCCTCGCTCGAAGCAGTCGTGCCTCCCGTCGCCTCTCCGGAAGTTCGCCCGGTCGTGGATGGTGCTGCGTTGGCAGCTCTCGCGCAGCTTCTTCTCCGTGCCGCTACCGTTCCTCACCTCCATGTTCGACGTCAAGCTGGGAGATGTGTTCATCACGCTGCCAATCGGCTTGGTCTTCATCATCACCACAGCGATGCAAGCCATCAACGACTGCGCAGTAGAGGTGTCGCAATCTTCCTGCTCACGTGCGAGCTGGAAGATGAGAGTTGGTAGCACTTAGGCAAAGGAAGCTGTTTGTTGAGGCTCTTGATACACGAAAACTGTATTTGTAGAGTTACGGTACTTGTAGAGCTGTCGAGGTGCCCGAGATCCCCTCCCGAGGTCACCAGTGGGGTTTGCCCACGTCTGCTTGGCCGGAGCAGAAGTCGACTTTATTCCGTCTTTTCAGATTCCGGAATGCCCAGCGGTCATTCCTGCTAACTATCTTCTGCTAGCCTATCTTAAACATGCACCCACTACCCTCAACGGCTACACTGGTAACTTAGTAATTTCTCGCAGTGTTCCTCTGAACAGTGACAGGCTCATCAGTACGCTCACGAGCTCCTGCAGAAGCTCGTGACAAGAGGGGTCCGGTGGCCCACCGACCTACGGTCTGCTCGTCGTGTTCATCCTCACGGTTCGGAACAACTCGGTGCTCCTGGCACTGACCGGCATCTCGTACGAGCGCGTGTTGTTCTACCACAAGATCGCCGCTCTAGTCACGATCGTCCTCTCGGGACTGTACGGCCTCGCCTACATCCTCGCATACGACAAGCGCGAGATCTCTGGACAAGGCAGCATGGTGCTCAGTGGCACCGTCGCGTTCGGAGCCATGGTGCTCATGTTCGTGCTCTCGCTGGGCTTCGTGCGCCGCAAGTTCTTCGAGTTCTTCCTGCGCACGCACTGGGTCCTGCTCATCGTTGTGCTGGTGTTCGCAGTCATGCACGAAGCGTCGACTGCGTTGATCGGCGTCATCCTGTGGGGGATCGACATGGCCTTCCGTCACGCTTACCGCCCTCAAGTGTACGCCCGTGGATCAATGATCGGCGGCAGCAAGACTGTCTCGGAGGACGCACCCGCCAGTGCCGTGTCTAACAAGCGTATGGGAGTCATCGCGCGTGACCAAGTGACCGTGACGTCGCTGCCTGGCAACGTGCTCCAGATTCAGTTCCCGCGCGTGCGGAAGGACACTGGCGAGGTGTTCAACTACGAGGCCGGGCAGTACGTGTTCCTGTGCGTACCGAGCATCTCCAAGCTGCAGTGGCACCCATTCACCATCTCGTCGTCTCCGCACGAGCCGATGGTGACGTTCCACATCAAGGCGCTCGGAGACTGGACGTACAAGCTGCAGTCGATGGTCACTGCCGTCTCCGGTGGAGCGGACGTCACCGCTCCGTTTGACATTCTGGTCGACGGACCGTACGGCAGCGTCTCGATTGACATCGAGAGCCCCACCACGTACTCGCACTTCGTGCTGTTCTCCGGTGGCATCGGCGTTACCCCCATGCGCTCCATCGTCAACTGGCTGCACCACGACGTCCATCACGGCGGTCGCTCCGGCATCGAGCGCGTGCACTTCGTCTGGTCCGTTCGTGACCGTGAGATGGTCAAAAGTCTCATAGTCGATGAGGCCTACAAGACCGGAGAGTTCAAGGGCGAGAGCTACTTCCCCAATGGAATCGTCAACGACCGTGGTGGCGCCTTCTCGAGCGAGATCTACCTCACACGCTCGGAGCGGGACATCGAGTCGGCGGAGATCGACCGTCACCTCAACGGCAGACATCGCTACGGAGCTCGTCCCGACGTTGCGGCCACGCTGCGATCAATAGGAGAGCAGGCGAAGCAGAGCGGCAAGAAGCGAGTGGCGGTGCTGGTTTGCGGTCCGTCCAGCATGGTAAGCGACGTGATCAACAAGAGTCTGACGCTGTCGTGGGAGATGAAGGTGCACTTCGATGTGCACAGCGAAGTGTTCGAGTTCTAGGCTGTACTGTAGTGTATTATATGGGAACAATGGATTGTTATCTTCACAGTGATCCCCTCTCCTTTAGATCGACATTAAACTGCTGAGACCTTCGCGTTTGAACACTCGTAGGCTGGCCAAGTCGACTCGTCCGATGTACTGGACTCGTCCCCCGGGTTGGACACTCCATCGGTCCATAGCGGAGTGTTGGCCGTCTCCTGGTCCCATTCACAGCACGGATCGCCGAGCTCCTCGCCGTTGGTCTGGCCATCGCCGTCCGAGTCCGCCTCACACAGCTCCAAAGTCCACGCTTGGCCCATGGCGTCGAAGTCCTCGCCAAAAGCGTTCCGAGGCCCACCGCCGTTCACGTTGACGTGGCCGATGGCTGCAACGCCAGAGACGTTGTCGCCGTTGGGCACCTTGGCCACGAAGCTTTCGTAGCCGACCGCAGGATCGAATAGCACCGACACAAGCGATATCGCAGCAAGAGCCCCCGAAAGCCGCATGGTCCCTCTTGGTTCTGCCGCAGAACTTCTGGGTGGGTTGACGTGGTGAAACTCGTAAATGGACAGAAGATCTTGCGACAGGATCGCGCGACGGATCGGACGGACCACACCGGACCACCAGAATGGGTCGAACAACTTTTCAGAGACGTGTAGAGTAGGTATATTAGTTCGTCTCTTTCAGATAAGAGGGATGTTGTCGTCTAAGCAGCCAGAGCCAGCAGCAGCGAGAGGAATCCAGCCACTGCAGAGACGGCAGCTCCACTTGGGGCGTTCGATGTGGTGGGTGCTGGGGTCGAGCTGCCGGACGTACTAGCGCTCGCGGAGGTAGAGGTCGAGGTGCTCTTGGACGTTTCGTCGTCGCTGTCTCCAACTTCGGTGTCGGAGTCGTCGTCCATCGAGCTTGAGGAAGCAATCGTTGAAGCCGCCGTCGAGCAGTCAATCGACTCCCAGAGCGTCTCCTCGACTTCTTGGTGGCATCTCCTGGGTGAGAGACGCCGTCGGTCCAGCGAGGGGTGCTGGCCGTCTCCGCATTCCACTCGCAGCACGGATCGCCGAGCTCTTGGCCGTTCGTCTGTCCATCGCCGTCCGAGTCGGCCTCACAGAGCTCCTTGGTCCATAATTCCCCCATGTCCTCGAAATCTTCGCCGAAGTCATTTCGAGCATCGTCCCCCGTACCATCGAAAGTAGGATTGACGTGGCCAAGCGCCGTCACGTCGGGGACTTTGTCTCCGTTAGGGAGTCTCTCAACGATTTTTTTGAACCCAGCAACAGGAACAACGAGAGCTGCAGCTGACAAGGCTGAGACCGCTACAGCGATGCTTGTGAGGCGAACCATGGCTTCTAGACTGCGAGCGGAGGTTGGCGTGGAGGTTGGTCTGCGCACGGCGCGTGAAGTTCCAGAATGAAGACCACCAGAATGGCTGAAATTCGTTCGTGGTTGGTTGCAAGAGAAGCCGCGAGGACAGTCGACGCCTGCGATGCCGCATTCTGGTGGTCCCATGCTTGGTGTCCGCAACTAACAACTTCATTGGGTCGTGGCACGCGCATCACCTGTCGACTTGAAACGGACCAAACTGTAAACTTGTCTCCACGTCTTACCGCCATTTTAATAGCTCGCTGTGCGCGCCAAAGCTGCAAGTTACTTCCTTTTCCCGACGTTCACGGCCAGTGCGATGTAGCCAACCACCCGGAAACCGACGCTTAGTGCCAGCAACAGCCACAAGTCTGACGCAACGGATCTGTTGGAGATGCCCTTGTTCGCCAGCACGTCCAGGCCAGTGCGAGCTGCACACGTCGCTCCAGCAGCCACGTCGTCACATGAGATCTCGTCAACTCGTCGCCAGAACACGCGCATGAGCCCGTAGTATCCGTATCGGAAAGGCGTAATGTACTGGACCCAGCGCAGCACGGCGGGCACGTCGCTGGGGTCGATGAAGAGGCCGCCAAGCAGCAGCAGCGGCATCAACACGATGTTGCCAGCCAGTGGCGCGATGTCAATGCGGCGACACACGCAGGAGATGCAGTAGCCAAACGCCACACACGCGCTGTGCAGCAAGATCAGGACGAGCTGCATCTGGATGTACATGCTGAAGTCGTGTCCGATCCCCACCAAGAAGTAGAGCGGCAGCAAGCTGATGATGGGCAGTACGACCTGCTGAGGCAGCTCGCACAGGTTCTTGGCCGCGTACCAAGACGCCACCGAGTACAGTCCGATGTCGTACTCGCGGTACACAATGGGCAGCTCCATGGGCACGGACATGATAGCCGGCATGGACGCTCCGTAGACCTGCTCCGTCACGATGTAGAAGAAGGCTCCGGAGAAGTTCGACACGCCCTGTTGGTCCAGAGTCAGCTGGAAGAAGATGATGCCCACGAGTAGCGTCGTCACCAGAGTCTGCACGCTCTGCAGTCTCAGCGCAGTCTTGTCCCGTAGCAGCCTCATGGCATTACGCGTCGCCAGCACGTGGATCTGACCCCACACGGACGCCCGCGAGTCCTCAAACTCCAGTGTCTCTGCGTTCGAACTAATCGTCGACGCCACATTCCCACTCGTCGTCGACCCGTTGACATCCTGCGGGTTCACCACTTCGATCGCGTTGCCTCGTTGAGTCTCATGAGCCTTCCAAGCCTCTTTAAGAGCTCGGACTCGCTCCACGCCGGCCGCGTCAGTGTCAGCGTCCACCACCACGATCTTCTCCATGAAGAAGTCCGCCGGGTTCATAAACGTCGGGCATTCATATCCACAGTTGGCAAAGTACTGCACCACGTCCGCCGCCTTGCCCTGGTAAATCGTCGCTCCGTCCGCCAGCAGCCCCAGACGGTCGAAGAGCGCAAACACCTCGGACGACGGCTGGTGGATCGTGGCCACGACCGTCCTCCCTTCGTGTACCGCCAGTCTCCTCAGCTGCTGCACCACCGACTTGGCCATGAAACTATCCAGCCCGGAGGTCGGTTCATCCGCGAAGAGCACCGACGGGTTCGTCAGCAGCTCCGTGGCCAGCGCCAGTCGCTTCCGTTCACCACCCGAGATGCCGCGCTGCATCCAGCCGCCAATGAGCGTGTCCTTGCTCTTGGCCAGTCCAAACTCCTCCAACAGCGTGTCCACCCGTCCAAGGTACTGCTCTCTCGAGAACGAGCCGCTCATCCGCAGTCGCGCCTGCAGAGCCAGATGCTCCTTCACAGTCAGCGTCGAGTGGAACAAATCCTCCTGCATCACGTACGCGGCGAAGCGCTTGAGTTGCTTGGTCCACGGGGACCCATTGACTGTCACTTGTCCGTTGATGGCAGTGTTGCGTCCGGAGATACAGTCGAGCAGCGAGCTCTTGCCGGCACCTGAAGGCCCCATGACCACCAATAACTCCCCGGGGCGAGCCACGCCGCTCATCGTCTCGAGGATCTTCTTCTGCTCTGGTTCTTTGGTCTGGGCGTTTTGTACTGTCACCTCCAGTTGCAGAGCATTCCACTCGAGGGTGAGGCGAGGAGCTTCGAGTGCGTGTCCTGGTCTGGGTCTGGGTGGTGGTGTAGCATCTTGACTGGTGCTGCGAGGAGTGGAGACGCCCTGGTACGGTTGCTGAGGGGAGGATGGGTCTCCTATATTTGATATAGCAGTGTTGTTGTTGCTATTGCGAAGACGCAGTGAGGTCATGCTTCTTGTGCGTTGGAGGCTGGTAGCATGCAGGACGCTGACACTTGTGCGAGGGTCTCTGGAATCTGGTACGGACTAGATTGATACAAATAAGAATAAGAATTAAGAATAAGGAGAAGAAGGGGTGAGTGCAGGCAATATACGCACGGATGCCGAGCTGCTATGCTACAGCAGGCGACGGGAAGCGAAGGAGCGTCGAGTGCGAGGGCAGTCGGCCGGCGAAGTCGGCCGTCGTGGCGTCGAGTGCAGGTTGTTGGCGGTTCGCAGTGTCGGCACATTTTTTGTGGTCGGCTTACGTAATCCCTCCTGAAGATGCTCCTGTACAGATTCAAATTAGAATGTTCAAATCTAATAATCAGATTTTAGTCTTTCAACTTGAGTCGGACAAAATTCGTAGCCCACAACAACTTTCTCCTGGATGCGATGGAGGAGCGTTGGGCTTCCTGTTGCCGTGGTGCAAGGCGCTGAATGGGAGGTTGAGCTACGGCGGTCTAGACGAAGCAGAAGAAGTCCGAAATGCTTCGTCCTTGTGCCGCTTCCTGCTGTTTCTCGCTCCACAACTAGAGTTGCAACGACTGCAGGAAGCCTTGGCTCTACTGCCTCGTGGGCTGGTGGCCGCTCGAGATTGCCCACTGCATGGTGGATCTCCAATTCGGTGAGAGCTCGACAATGAAGGCAACCCCAGTCTGGGATGGGCTCCTATGGTGTTTGAACCGCCAATCCGATTCGTGCGAGCTTTCAGCAATGTTGGAGCTAGAATGTCGAGGGACGCGATCGTCCCAGGCCTTGGACGAAGCCAAGTCCGACGCAACGATTTACAGTTCCAGACAGAAAACACGAAACGCGGTGGATCTCTTAGGGGCATCACGTCGATACAGTTGGGGTATGCGGGGCAAGGCATATCTGTCGGGAAATGCTTACCCCAGCGTCTTAGTGCGACTGGACCATCGCTGACTTTTCTGGGTCTTCCCCGCCACGTAGAAGTCTTGCAGGCATTCTAAAAAAACTGCCCTTTCTTACAAGAGCTGGCATTTATATTGTATTTGTTGCGGTTTAGCAAGAGCTGACATTTAGCGGCGGATGTTCATTGTTTCGATTCATTTGCTCAAGCTCAAATTTTTGAGCCAGTACCAAGGAAGTGGTGATGCATTTCACTACTACAGGCGCGATGTGGATGCGTTAGCAGAAGATCGGAGCGACAATATCAGTCCGCTTTCCAGGTGTCTGCGTTCTTTACAGCTCCGTTTCGCATCGCTTCTGGGTTGGCTATAATACGACGAGATTGGAGTTAAGCTATACGACCCGTACATCAGAATATGCATAGAGGCTCTTGATGTGCACTCGCCTCAGGGAAGCCGAAAATTATATTTATATCGATTTTTAACATTTTGAAAAATTAATACCTGCTGCAAAATCTCACAAGCGCGAAATGAATAATTTTTGCATGATATTATTGAAACTTACATCGTGGGTAACATTTTGAAAAATTAATACCTGCTGCAAAATCTCACAAGCGCGAAATGAATTATTTTTGCATGATATTATTGAAACTTACATCGTGGGTATACAAACAGCAAGATAAAAGGAAATATGATGAAATAAATAACGTGATGGCTATCATTTTCATTAGCAAATAAATAACCAGTACAAACAATACAAATATATTTTCAGTAAATATATTTTTCGGCTTCCCTGACTCGCCTCATCCCTATCATGGCTACATCGGCAGCTAGCGAGAGTATTATCTCAAGCCAAGCAGGTCCCCGGCACAGAGGCCGCCGATGAAGGATAAACTTATCCTCCTAAGCGCCATCCTGCCCCGAAATCAGTCACGGGAAGAGGAGCGATTGGGTTTCAGACCTCCATGTGCTTTGGACCAGTTTGTGTTGTCTAAGATCTTCGAGTTCGTAGCACCATCGGTCGCTCAAAACGTATATGCTCGGCAGTGCTTTGATGAGGGGTGCGACTGTATGTACGAGTGAGTACAGTAGAAGAAATGCCGGATCGAGGAAGAGATCATTTAGGTCGTTATGGTTTGTTAAACTACTCAACAGAAGTGAATGACAGACTCCGATATATTACAGAGTTGAATGACAAGCCTCAGCATCTACGTCACGACCGCCGGCAGCAGCACAGGAAGTACCTGAAACTTCCTTTCGCCGATTCCGCGTCCTTCGTGTCAATCGATGCAGGCGTCTGAGCTTGACCTGCTTGGACATAATCCCCCGACGGCTCGATCGCTGCTTCCCATAGCATCGTGTCCTGCGACTCCTTCTTTCCGCCTGCCGCTAACATGGGGAGACTTGGCTGTGTGTTGAGTCGCCTAGTCGAATCCTGACTGCTTGAACTGCTCCATCACAGGGACGCGATCGTGCTCCGACATCGTGGACATGTTATTATGTGTTGCAACTGCAGTGTGTACTTGTGTGGCGGGTCGCCGTTTCAATAGTGAACGAGTGTACGCGGATCATTCCCTCACCTCGATGTTTATAACTCCATTCTGGCCAAAATGATTGTGCATGATGTTGTATCGGATATCACGCACAAACACTTGGCCCAGCTGGAAAATCCACAGAGTGCGAATCATAACTACGAACCACCAACTTGTGTATGTATGATAACACTAACAACATACAATCCCAACGCCTGTCTAGCGTAAAACTGGATTTCCATTCATGAATACGCCACCCAACGAGCGCTCACGCTCTAGTTCAGCTGGTTCATGCCGTTCGCAGGCTTCACCGTTCCGGGAGTGTTGACTCCCGTCTTTCCAAACCCCCAGCTGTGGGTGTTGGTTCCGTTTGAAGGAGGCGGAGTCTGCGTCGTGTTGCTCGCTCCAGTTCCAGTTTTGTAGGTCTGCGGGGTGTTGTTCGACTTCTTCGTGCCGCTCGAGCTCGCTCCTCCCCAGCCAGCCACAATGCCGTCGTACAGAGATTTACGCACCAGCTCTGTGTTGGGTCCGCCAGGCTGATACCACGGCAGCGGCGCCTTGGTGCTGAGCCACGAGTAGTTGTCGTCGTAGCCCCAGATCGTGACTCCGACGCACTTCTCCACCTGCTTGCAAGCCGCAACGGTGTTCTTGTACACGTTCGCCTGCTGAGCCTGCACCTGTGCCGAGGGCGAGGACGAACTGGCAGTGACGTCCACCTCAGTGAGGGCCACGTCCAGTCCGAGAGCAGTGAAGCGCTCAAGGTTCGCCACCTGATCCGCGGCCGTCGACATGTCAGAGTGTGCAAAGTGCGACTGGAAGCCGACGCCGTCAACGGTGATGCCGTCGTCCAGCAGCTTCTTGACCATGTTGAGCACCGCCGTCGACTTGGCGTTGATCGTGTTGGTGTTGTAGTCATTGTAGTACAGTTTGGTCTTCAAGCCGAGAGACTTCTTGACCTTATTGGCGGTCTTGAAGGCGGTGGTGAGGAAGTCCATGCCCGTCGTCTTGTACCAGAAGGAGTCGCGCATCTGCGCGTTGTCGCCCATAACTTCGTTGGCGACGTCCCAGGCGTAACACGAGTCTCCGAAGTGCGTCATGACCTTGGTGATGTGGTTCTCCAGTGCACTCAGCATCTGCTGCTTGTTGAGACTTTGGACCCACTGAGGGGTCTGCGAATGCTGCGAGACGAGAAATAAAACAAGGTCAATCAACATATTCTACAGATAAGTTATAACATTTTCAAGACGTACCCAAAGCAAGGTGTGGCAGCGGACTTGAGCTCCCATTTCCTTAGCGAGAGCGACAAGCGCATCAGCGGAATCAAACTTGAAAGTACCTTGCGTGTACTCGGTAGCGTCCCACTAGAAATATATAATACACAAACTACGTAAGATATTATGAAAAATATGTGTATCGATTCTGTCGCGTACCTTCATGGAGTTGCCTGGTGTGAGCATGCCGAAGTCGTTGATGTTTTTGAGCACTTTGAGTGCGGCGGTGTCCTTCATGTCCTGGTCCACCGCGGTGCCCATGTACTTGCCCGCAGCCTTGGCCATGTCGTGAAGACCGCTGGAGCCCGAGTACGTGGACTTGGTGATGGTGTCACCCGCTACTGCATTGACGAAGATGCCCACAGCGAGAGCGATTGCGCGCTTCATTGCTGCTTTGAAGAAGGAGAGCTGTGTGTGGGAAGAAGCAAAATGAAGAGTGCGACGGGACTTTCGCCTTGGATTCCTGCAGTGATCATGAGATCGGGTAAACGCCACATGTCAATGCTGCACGAATGCCACACTTTTACTGTTCGCAACATTCGTTGAGAACTGCCGGCATGCGCTGTTCGTAGAGATGCGAAAGGTACGCTCCCCGACTCAGGCAGCGGATGATCAACGACAGCCAAAATGACAAAATGACGCTGAGTTGTTTAGCGCGTAGCATTTCATCCCAATGGGACACTGCACATAGCAAAAAGAGGGGTGATGTATGAACGTGCTTCGAGTTCTACAGTACATGTCGAGCAAATTACAATGGTGGTGGTTTACGCATGGATACATCACGATCCCGTTGGTGCTCTCGTCGTGTTGCGAGGTTAGCCGTCTGTAAAACAAGTGTACAGTACTGTACCGTAAATCACGGCGATCATGTAACATGCAGTACCGTATCTCTCAGGTCCTTAGTAGCCAACAAATCTAGTGAAACCATCCTTTACGACCAAATAATGTAAAGTGACCCCCCCTCCACCACCTACTTCCATCCCCCCAGTGCACATATTTAGTTCAAGTCACTTACAAAGAAAAGGGTAACGTACTTTTCTTTGTAGCCAAAGTAGCAAGAGAATGTGGGTTTTATGTGTAATAGATGGCCCGTTCCTACTTGGAAGCTAAACTCCTGACCAATCATAAAAGTTTATAAACTGTATGCATTCTGCACGCCACCCATGTGAGCTCTTTTTTTCCTCGTTTCAGCGACTACTTAGGAGCGGAGGAATACGGTACTCCATGTTACATGACCGCCGTGATTTACGGTATCACTTCAATCTCTTGCTTCTACGGTTCTGCCGCAGTGACTCACTACGGCAGAACCGCAGCCAGTGAGTTCGTTGCTGGAATAGCTCTTGACACGTCAACGGGAAAAAAAAATTGAAGCACTTCGCCAGTCTACCCCTCTCAACTTGAGAGTCTCAAGTATCTAACTGGCGCACTCGCAAATAAGCCCTTTGCGGATGAACTCCATGAGGTTCCTAGCGCCCTGGTGCTCGGAACCGAAGGGCTTTCGCCGGCCAGACCGACCTCGACTACGAAGAGGAGCTCTGGCGTCCTCTGTACTGTCTCCACGTGTTTTTCCCACAACGGAGTGCCTGCAACAGGGATGCAGAATTCCAGGCCAAGGTCCAGAAACAACGCGAAGTCTTGGCACTTTGCCGGCCGTGGCTCACGTTGACTTTAGTGCGTGACTGACTGAATGCCTGGTGAAGCTGCAGAGACCCGAGAAACAACGGATCCTATAACAATTTCAAGGCCAAATTCCTGTCTCGTTGAACGCCCGGGACATTGTTTGGGCCCATCAGCGACACTATCCTTCTCGAGAACACCTGCTGCTCCGCCTGCTCCCCTGTTAGTCATATATGGTCTCCAAGTAAGTTGAAGTTGCTATGTTGCTGGAGCAACATACCAGCAAAATAGCCATTCAAATGTTGCGCAGAACCAGCCAATTTAGCATTCTCCATCCACAACAAGAAGAGTGTTCTGCTTGAGTACGAGTGCAGAGTATACCTGGGGAATGAAGGGGAGCCGACGTACGAGGAGATTTCCGGCTAAATTCGTACTGGTTCTGGATCTGAAAGGGCGACAGATTTCTGATGGTGCCAATTATGATTTGGTACTGTTCTGCGGGGTCCACCAGAGGACGGCGTGCACTCTTGAGTATCTGGACGCCCTACATCAAATTGCAGAGCACAAGCGCCCTTTGAAGTCAAACGAACTGAACGTGGACATCCACATTCCGGTTCGAGTGTACCTCGAAATGGCGAGACTCGATGAGCGATTGCAGCTTCTGCAAGACGCGTACAAGGCACAAGAAGTCGTTAAACGCGAGTGGGGGCGTACCGGGAGAGCTTGGAGGACGTTGCAGTGTTGCCTTGCTCACTGAGATGTACTTTTGTGCTGGAGCCGATGGTTGCGAATTTTCGCGATATATTAATTGCGTCTAGTGATGCCGAGGCGATGGAAACGTTGGAGCTGGGAGACAATTGGTTCTCGCAGATTCATGCTCTGATGCTTGGAAGACGATCTAGAATCGAAAATGGTTGTCGGTCGATTGGTGAGACTTTTGTTCGGCGGCAGCGAGAGCGCACTTTCTTGCTGCGACTCGCAAATCTCTAGAAGCGTCGACTTGTGGGTTGACTCAGGGTTATCGCTCCTCTTCGAGTCACTATGCTCATCATTGTTGTCTGCCCAATCGATTCGGACACTTACACTCAGCTTGTTCGTGGCTAGAGACGACCAGCGACGTAGTGGACACTGGTGGAAGTGGCTGGCCTACAGCTTGTTCTCGAAAGGCGCACGGTCTCGCTTCTCATTCGACGATATCAGGCTGACTCCCCCGAGGTCAAGTTCAAGAAAGAATGGCAACATTAGCCAGCAACGCTGCTGTGCGCTGGCACTTGGATGATTTTGGTCGGCCAGCGGAACCGTCCCCGACTCTAAGTGTGCCATGGTCGGTAAGCTATGTGAGAACTTTTAGTGATGATGGAGGCAGCGAGTGGGTTAATGCGATAGTTCCTGGATTTGGTCGGTGCCAAGTGCGACGCGACGATCTCGTCTTCGCCGATGATGACACCGCAGGAGATGCATGCACGCTCGAACTCATCTCGCTCATTATCGACTTCGATGAATTTGAAAGCGCAGTATCTGGCGGACCATTCCTCCATTCCTTGACTATCGGAGACGCAACGATGGAGCTGGATGTGAACGCGATCATTCGATGCTGCCCGAAACTGCAAACACTATCGCTGTGCGGCCGATCAGTTGATCTGCAGATCGACTTGAGTGGCTATCGTGCGAACAATCTTCCAGTCCCGACATCCAATTGCCGCTGGCCAAGTTTGGAAGCATTTGCAAGGGAATTATCTGACATGGATAGCGCTCTCACAAGTTGCGTGCGCCGGCTGAGGGTCCACGCGAGCGGACAGTGGGAAGGCTGGGCCATTGGAGGAGAGCGTCGTGCAGAACATGTCGAATCGTGCATGGATCCACTTCGGAAGCTGCTGGAAAGGAATACGGTTTTGCAGTACTTCGAGCTGGTAATCAGCGGTGAATTCGACCACTACCGGGCCAGTATCAGGAAATACCATCTCAAGCCTGCTGATCGATCTCTGCAGGCCCACTCAGAATTAAAGGCAGCGGTTCTGAGTGTATTAGCTGGAGAATAATAATATTGCCAACGCGAGGAAACAAGAGGATTGCCTACGAGTCGTTTCCGCCTGATACCGCGCTGGCAAAACTCGATCGATTTGTTCTGAGGAACATATTCGCCTTTGCAGCACCGCCGGGGCTTAAGGAGGTGTATTTCCGTTCTATGGGTGGCTTTCGGGGGATATTCTAAGGCTGACATTGATAGTGGGTTGTTGTCTTAATGGATATGCACTGTCTTGATTTCCTTATTTCCGTCCACAGCCATCGATTCCGAGTAGATATGGGTATTTTGAGCAAAAACAAAGAGCACTGAAAGCCACGACAGCCCACAGTTGCGGTTTTCTCAGCAAGATCAGCATGTCGTCTTCAGGCGAATTGATGAAGCACCGATGGGGCTTCCTCTCCCCTTGGTGCGCGGCTCTGGAAGGTCAGATTGCCCACGTTAGCCTGGACGATCCGGACAGCGCCTGGAAGACCGTGACTTGGGGACTCGAAGTGAAACTACCGAAGCGAGACCTGCTGGATCACAATGAGGCACAATTTCAGACCAAGTTCCAGAAGGCACGTGAGGCCCTCGCCCTGCTCTCAGCAGTGGCTCATGTCGACTACGATGCCTGGAAGTATCTGCTGACCAACTATTGCGGACTCCAAGCAGCAGGAGAGGGGGAGGAGGCGGCAGAAGTTCACCTGGCCGCTCGATTCCTACTAATTATGGACCTGAGAGGCCAAGAAAGCACGACGGACCCGACGACTGCGACGTATGACCTCGTCCAGTTCTGTGGAGTTCATCAGCGTCTCCACCCGACCTTCGGGCTTTATCGAAGATTGCGAGTCTGGACAAAAGACTGAAGCAAAGCAAGCCCGGCGTGGACATCCAGATCCCAGCGAGAGTGTTATTCTCCGTGGACGACACTATGCCCTCGGGCGAGCACATGCGCAACCTCAAGAACATCGGACGGGCGCAGAAAATGATCCAAGACGAGTGGAAGCTGTACGAAGGCTGCAATGAGAAGCACAGCGTCGAGTCTGGGTCGCTGCAGTGCACGTTTGTGCTGGAGCCGATCGATGCCGAGTTTGGAGACTATGGTATCACCTCTGACATGGTCGAGACCATCACGGGGGTAGCTCGCAATAATGTGCACTTCAGTCAGCTGCTTCTGCGACTTGCTCCTGACCTTGAAGCGGAAGATTGGAAGTCAAAGAAGGCGTTCGGACAAATGATGACGCATTTGTTTGGTGACGGTACTGACCTGTCCGAGTCAAGCGTCAACGAACGGAAGTCGCTGCGTCTAGTGTGCGATATCACGCTGCCAATAAGGAGCGCCGAGGCCATGTTCTCGGCGATCGTTCAGACGCAGAACGTGAACGATCTCTGGCTGCGACTGGAGCTGGATTCGGCTGACGGGAGCTGGTGGATGTGGCTAGCTTATGCGTTGTTCTCTAGACGAGCGCGCAGCAACTCAAGCGTCGACACGCTCACGCTGACGGGCATTGACAACATGAGCGACGCCGACATGCTAGCGTTTGCAGCGGTTTTAGCGTCTGATCATCCAGAGGAGGATTTGTGTGGAGTGGCACGCGGTCAAGTGGATGAGAAGGACGCAATGCTGAAAGCAGGCGCTCAGATTCATTGGCAGTTTGACACTGACGGTCAGCCGCGTGGTGAGCCTCAAGCTCTACCAAATTCGACAGCAATTTGTGTGCGAACGTTCGGAGATGACGGAGACAGCGAGTGGGTGAACGCCATGGTGCCTGGATTCGGCCGGTGTCAGGTCCGACGATCGGATTTGGAGTTTGAACCATCGTGTAACGCAAGTTCGAGACAGGTTGCCATCACGTCACTGACGATTGGACTGGATGACTTCGAGCACGCCGACTTTGGGGGGCTCATACGCTTTCTTGGAGCAGTCGGGACCTCGCTCAAGTCCCTCACGCTGGATATCACCATGGTGGACATCGACGTGCACGTGATCCTGCTAACCTGTCCAGTATTGGAGGAGCTCACGCTGTGTGGAGGGAAAGTTGACATTCAATTCAACTTCCGCGAGTTGCGAGCAACTCAGCAGAATTATCCTGTAATATGGAATCGCCAGTGGGACGACGTCGCTGTCTTCGCTAGGCGCTTGACTGGAGCGAATTCCGAGCTAAGTAAATGCGTATCTCGGCTGCGCTTTCGACTGCTCAATCACTGGGAGGGGGAAACTGACCTGCCCGAGGGAGTCGGACCTCAGGCCTACGAAGAGGACTTGAAGGCGTTGCTGGAGATGCTGGAAAATAACGAAACGCTCGAGTATCTCGATGTCATCATCTCACACACCAATTTCGGACACCTGTCGAAGTTCAGGGCACACCACTTGACGCCGCTCCCCAGAGTGCTGGAGCCGCTGTCCATGGCGAGCAAGGTCGCGTTCCTGAGCGTGGTGGAGTCTGCTCTGGTGACTCAGGAGTCAGGCAAGAAGAGAAGAGGGGGGAAGACACAATCGAGCCCCGCTGCTGCACTCTTCAAGCTGGATCATCACGTGATGTCTACGATCTTCGCGTTTGCAGCCCCTCCTGTACTTCGAAAGGTGTACTTTAGGCTGCAATGCGGATCTTGGGGCTGGCGAAACGATTGGGTCTCGTCGTAGCATACCTTTCTGCACTAATGAATCTGACACTAGAGTTATTTAGTGCCTTTCGAGCTTTATAACAGAAGCACTGCTAAGATTCAAGTTCAATCGGTGCTCTCACCAAGCCCATCCCAGCTGAGCATTCGCTGCTGTAGCGTTTCATCTTACGCTACGTTGTTTTAGCTTTACGGCTTCCAGTTTGGCCAAGATTATAGAGTAGAACTCTTTCTTTTGTCTAGCCTCAACGACGCTTGGCTTCCAGAACGGAAACGATGGTGGTTGCTAGGGAGCAACAGCGTTGGAGTTTCCTAGTGCCCTGGTGCTCGGAGCTGAAGGGCTTTATCTGCCAGACCGACCTCGACTACGAAGAGGAGCTCTGGCGTCCTCTGTACTCTCTCGTCGTGTCTTTCCCACGACGAAGCGCCTTCACCACGGATGCAGAATTCCAGACCAAGTCCCAGAGGAGACGCGAGGCGTTGGCACTTTTCTCGGCCGTGGCTCACGTCGACTATAGTGCGCAGAAGTTCCTGTTGACTGAGTACTGTGGGGTGACGCTGCACAGACGTGGAGATACCGAGTCCTACAACGACATCAAGGCTGAGTTCCTGCTGTCATTGGACGCAGAGCAACGGGATCATGACGTGCACAGACACGACCTTGTTGAAATATGCGGCGTCCGTCAGCGAGACCATCCTTCTCGAGAATACCTCGCAGCACTAGAGCAGATCGCAGCCTTGGACAAGAGGCTGAAACCCAATCGGGACATCGAGATTCCGGTGAGGGTCCACTTTTGGAGCGAGATCGAGACTGTATCACCGAGCGACGCTATGAAAGAGCTTCTAGGCATCAGGGAGGCTGAAATTGTGGTCCGACAAGAGTGGAGTGAGTACGAGAGCCGACAGGCGAAGGGTGGTGTAAAACCTGGATCGTTGCGCTGCACGTTTGTGCTCGAGCCGATGGTTGCAGATTTGTCAGAGCTCCACGTTGGCGAAGAATTGAAGAACACACTCGACGACTTGATGCTCGGTAACGTTTGGTTTTCGCTTATACAGGCATTTTGCTTTGAGCTGGAGAGTCAACTAGTTGCTGATGAGGATGTGGCCAAGAAAATGCTTGGTCAGACGTTGACGAGTTTATTTTGTACTGCTCGCCAAGAACTGATAGGTAGAAGTACGAGCTATCGATCCTCTCGACTACAGCAGATAATGTTGGGATGTAGATCGGTTCCTGGCCACTTGGTCGCTGTAGAGAGAAAAGAAGACTGAATTATCGTTGGTGTTAGCTTCCTTGAGCTACCGAGCTCCTACCAACACTCACGGGCCAAGCCCACTCTCATATACTGCCTGGTCCCTTCAGCGTCGCAGCTCTCCTCCCAAGCACGTCGCTGGGCTAGGTCTTGAACATGCATGGGCATTCCAACACGCCCTCCTCGAAGATCGCTCTTCGACTACTTGCCATCCGAGATGCCCACGAGCTGCAGCAGTCCTTTCAGCCGCTTCTTGTCCAGAGCCTTCGTGAACGCGTCTGCAGGATTGCTCTCGCCCTTGACCTTGTGCAGCTCAATGGTCCCCTTCTCCACCTGTTCGCGCACGAAGTGCCACCGGAGTTCAATGTGGCGCGTGCGTCTGGTGTAGGTAGGATTAGTCGCCATAGTGTGAGCCGCTTGATTGTCGATCCGCAGCGAAACAGCGCGATTCGGCAGTATTTCCTGCAAAATGTTGCTCACTGCGGCAGCCTCCATACTGGCCTCGCACGCAGCCACGTCGATCCGCAGCGAAACAGCGCGATTCGGCAGTATTTCCTGCAAAATGTTGCTCACTGCGGCAGCCTCCATACTGGCCTCGCACGCAGCCACGTACTCTGCTTCGGCAGTCGATAGGGCAATTACCGACTGTCGACGAGACATCCAGGCAATGGCACCACCTGCCAATTTGAACACGAATCCGGTTGTGCTCTTCCGCTTCTCCGGATCATTCGCCCAGTCACTATCGCTGAACCCCTCCAATACAACCTCGTTGACTGCACCATGCTTTCTGGTGTACGTGATTCCGTAGTCGAGTGTTCCAGCAAGATAGCGCAGCACTCGCTTTAGTGCTCCTACGTGCTTCGCTGACGGATTCGTCACGAATCTGCTCAGCTGACCCAATGCGTAGGCCAGATCGGGTCTGGTGCTGGTAGCGAGATACATCAGCATACCGACGGCTTCGCGGTACGGGAAGCTGGTGTCGGACTTCTCGCCCTCTGCAAGCGGAGCGAGTCTCGCGTTCACCTCCAGCGGGTTGCCTACAGCATGGGCACCTTCAAACCCAAACTTCTCGAGAATTTCA
>JAIKVE010000398.1:0-21367 GCA_024679115.1 Phytophthora pistaciae | reverse complement strand
TTGCGGTTGCCATTGGCGTCGGCCAGGAGCGCGCCGCCGCCCACGAAGGGGCGCAGCGGCGTCGAGTACACGCCCTTATCGCCCATGGCTGGCGGTGAGCGGGGACGACGTTTCCTCTGTGGAGTGCGGAATCGATAGTGGTGCGTTTCCCTTTTGGTGCGGATCTTGAAGAGAGGTGATTGGTTGAAATATTGGCGAATGGAAGCGCGGCAATAGAAGTTGCAGTTGACGATACAATTTTCAAGTGAAGGGCTGGAGGGGGGAACACGATTGGACGGCGATGTTGAAGTGCGCTGAGACAGGATGGCTACAGCCTGGAGGAATGGCTACAGCGGAGACTGTAACACAGTCAGAGGACTTTAGTGCCGCAAGCGCTGAGAGTACGGGCAGCCAACCGTTCTGGTTGGCAGCATGGCGATTTTGTCGTTTCCATTGTCGTGCGGCTGACTCGTCTCTCTCTTAGGCATAATAGCAAGACTAGAGTTTGAATAGTGTCCGCTGAGCGTGTAATCGGGCTCTCAAGCAGACGCTACTCTTATTACCATCTTGCAACAGTGTAGCGCCGTCTTCATGTCATCATCTCAATGATGGTACGGAAACGAATGGGGATTCGCTTGAGGTGGTTCCTTGTGAGCTTGCTTCACACGGTTGTGGCAATCTTAACCTTCAATGCGTGATGGAGCTTTGGGAATCCAGTCCAGCGTTTCAACGAGAAAGCACTTCAACTTGGCCAAGCTCAAGATAGCTCGCGCCAAAAATTCGCAGCTTGCAGTTATCCGCTGATCGGGAGGAACACTGCCAGTCATCAATCTCTGCTCTCGACTGCACCTGCCTGCCAGTGGCAGCATGGAGAGCGCAAGCACGGAGTTGCCACCGCGGTGGGATTTTAATAGTGTCGAAGTAAATGTCATAAGGACACACAGTACTAATGTTGTTGTATTTTGCAGCGATGTCGTCGTACCGCTTGTATCCGACTCACCAAGTCCTCCCGAGCTCAAGCGATCCCGGATGCTTACCAGCAGCACAGACACAGCCAGCGAACATGCAACCAAACTGCGGATTAATGTTGACAAGCAACGAAAAGGGTTTTTGAGTCCACATCGACTATCAGGTGATACTCGGAGCACCCAGATGTAGAATTATTATTATATTGTATATCGTACTAATAGCGTGCCTTGCTTGCTACAGCGACATTCCGACATAACGCTGAGATGGCGTTGCGCGTATCGTTCGCAGTGGTCATTTCGTCGATCATCCAGACGCGGGACGAAGCCTACGATCCGTCGCACGCTTACGACAAGAAGTGGCTGTTCTTTCCCGACTGGTACTACCTCGGTGGGCTCAGCTACTGCGCGATTATGGTGGTCTTTTCGATGGCGTTCAACGTCGGAGGCACCATTCGAGAAGTTTGCCAAGGATTTTGTGGTGTGGGCGTTGCTCTCCTGTACAATTACGTGCTGTTCACTTTCATCGAAGTGGAGCGATTCGACAGTCAGGCCGAAGACCCGTACAAGAACTACTACAAAATCAACAAGGCGTTCAATTCAAGCGCGTACTGGATCAATGTACCGAATTTGGTCGCGACGTTGCCGTGGATTGTCGTTTTCACTGTTGCGGTAATGGTTCTGCCATTTCATCTAAATACCCGCAAGTATGCCGTGGGGACAAATGCCTACTTCAGTGAGTACTCATTCAATAAGTGGCAATTTACCACTAAAACACCAGCTAACGGAATGTTTGCGTTGTTGTTGTGCGCGCAGCCTTGACGATCATTAACCCCGCCAACCCATTGAGCTCTGGCCAACTCAAAAGCATCGACGACGAGTTCTTTGATACTAGCAACATTCTGCGCAATTTGCGGACCTTTGCTGTCGTCGGTGTCCTGGGTGCCTTGATCTCGGTTGTTACTATGTGCATTCCCTACCCAATATTGTAAGTAGCCGTTTGTAAACCATGCTTGGATATCACTAAGGACTAACATAACTTGATCCTTCTTCAATCAGTGCGATTTCTCAGCTACGTGAGGACTCGAAGAAAGCGTCCGCAGACTTACTGGAGCTGCTTAACATTATTGTCGACTCGTACTGTTTCAAGAACAAAAATGTGGAGAACATGGAATTCCTCAAACTTCGGCTTCGACGCAAATTTGACGATGCAGAAGCTCGATATCGCCGGATGCTGACACTACAGGATGATGCCTGGTGGGAGCAGTGCTTCGGGCTGAATTATATTCTCCATTTCAATCGCGCCATAAGCCGCAGCTACATCAAGCTGGTCGGCTCTCTGCTCGCAGACTTACGCACCCTAAATTATGCCATGTGCCTTGAGGACTACGGGCGCTTGCACTCGATCTACATGGCAGTTCTCAAGCGTGAGATTTACATCATTCAGACGCGAACGAACGATCTGCTCAACGAAATCACCCAGGAGGTCGATGCCCTATCGCCCCGTAAGTACATATCCGCACCGTACGCTTCAAAGCTATCCATACTAATAGTGTGGTTCGTTGCCTAGACCTCGACCTTAAATCGCTAGGTGCACTGGAGAATCAAGTTGAAATGGCGCTGTACAAGCTCCGCAAAGTCCAGAACCGGACGCTACGGAAAGAAGCTGTGACGCCGGCTGAAGTCGCGGGAAACGTGCCCCTCAACTTGTTTTTGTTTTCCCTCAACTCGTTCTGCAGCACGCTCATCAACTTCCAGCAGTCGCACAACAGCAAAGTCTACACTGACGTCCACCGCGTACGGTCCTTCTTGAGATCCTCACTCAAGAGATTTATCGATCCAGCGTACTACAAGAACCCGATGCTCTGGATAACCGCCCTGAAAATTACCGTGGCTATCATGACAGGCGTCGCCTTCAGCGTGGGCGTCTACGGGTTCAGTGCATCGGTTCCTTCGTGTATTGCGTACATCATGGGTGGACATTTGGGGACTTCATTTCGAACGACAGTGAATCGAGTAGGCGGGGTCGTCGCGGGGAGCGTCGTCCCGTCCGTCTTCAAGTTCTTCTTCGTCCAAATCTGCGAGCCGGAGGTCTTGGGCGTCGTGCTTTCCGACGTCGTCATGTTCGTCTGGGTGGGGATGTGTATGTACGTGTTCTTTGGACGCGGCTACGGCTCCTACGGGGGCATGGTCGCAGCGTTCGTTGCATCGGACACCCTACTACGACAGACCGACATTTGCTATCCGAATGGCTCGGACAGCTCCAACTCGGTTGCCGTCGCGTCATATTCCTATCTCGCACAAACGTCCGTGGCCGTCGTCATCTTCATCTCGGCTGAGACCTTTCTCTTCCCGAAGAGTGCAATCTCGTTACTGCGTCAGAGCATTTTGGACACGTTCAAGCTGCATCAACAGGCATTTGATGCCTTATTCGGCCATCACTTGTCCAGCTCAGTTGAGATGGACGACGCTACCATGACAGAAATCCGCAATATCTTGCTGGTGCAGATACCGTTTAAGCTCGAGTCGCAGCGACAGTTGCTGGTTGAAGCCCAGGTCGAGCCGCTGCTGTGGCGTCCGCAGTTTTCCGCTGACAAGTACAAGCGGGTGCTTGAGTATTCCCACCGACTGCTGAATAACAATTATCTGCTGTTCAAGTTGCTACGCTGGTTCCACTTCCGAGTAACGCAAAACCGGGTTAAATTAAATCCCGCAGATATTCGCAACGATGTCCAAGAAGATGAAGAGGACAGTGTCGACTGTCACGCGCAGTGGAAGCTGTCGAGTAGCCACTTCCAGTCGCTAGTGCGCGACAACTTTGAGACCATGGAGATGATCTTCAGCGACACATTCCAGTACTCTGACCCCAACCAAACCGCGGTGTTCATGCAAATGAAGGAGGCATTCCGTCTGGCAGATAAAGATTGCAGTGGTGAGCTCAACGCAGACGATGTCGCCATCATGCTGGGGACTATATTCGCCCAGTCGGGTGCGGTCAAAGAGGGGCAGTTCAAAGCCTACGTTCAGGAGTTTATGAGAGTCGTGGGGAAACCTGGTCGGACGACGGTGTCATTCGAGGACTTCATGGACGCAATCGAGCATGGTCTTAAGCTGGAGGTGGAAGTCTACCGACGGGTGAAGCCACGTGCACCCGCACTTTCATCGGATAACT
Source organism: Phytophthora pistaciae (assembly GCA_024679115.1). Classification (NCBI taxonomy): domain Eukaryota; phylum Oomycota; class Peronosporomycetes; order Peronosporales; family Peronosporaceae; genus Phytophthora; species Phytophthora pistaciae. The sequence goes on along the minus strand of JAIKVE010000398.1, from coordinate 17,251 downwards.
TACCTGAAGAAATCAAGAAGATCACGAAGAGTGACGACTCGGCCATCTGTAGTCAAGAAGCTGAAGGGGGCCAGCCGGTCAAGAAGGAAGAGTCGAGATCCGCTTCAATCGCCGAAAGTGTCGCTCCGATTGTCGGAGTGGCCCGAGGGCAGGACGCGCATACAACCAGCTTTTTCCCGTCTGAGAACGCGTCCGTGTTCATTCGACGTGAGTACGATGTGCTCAATGTGGAGGACTTCTCCATTTCCGACGTCGTGACACACATGAAAGATGCGTACGTGGAGTGGCTTCTAGCCGACCAAAGCTTCGAGCGGATTTCTATGGAGGAACAATTGCTACTCAACTGTCTGGTAAGTGGCGCAGAGAGTATTGCGAAGAACCTGTCAGGACTAGAGGAGATCGCAATGTCATCATCCTAAATTCAATTAATCAACACCGATTCAAGGATTTCATGTATTTTATTTTCAATTTCTCTGATTGAATTTATAGTGACACAGCGACTTCCTCTAGTTCCGTAAGGTTCTTGGCTACACCCTCCGCGCCACTCACCAAGCATTGCAGCAGAAACTGTTCCTCCATCGACACTTGCTCGAACCGGTTATCTGCGATCAGCCACTCTGCATAAGCAAACTTCATCCTCTGAGCAATGTCCCGTATCGAGAACTCCTCCACATTCTGAGCATTATGCTCTCGCCACACCAGGGTCGACGTGTAGTCCGAAGTCAACCCACTATTGTCATCTTCGTCGTCACTGTCGAGATGTAGCAAATTTGGAGTGATCGTTAGCGAAACTTCTTCAACGACGACCGACCCCCTTCGATCCACTACTCGGCGCGAGATACTGCCTTCGATGTACTCTTGCATTGATGGCGAAGACTTGGGCTTAGCACTATCCGTGTTGTCGTCGACATTAATATTTGTCAAAACTTCGTCAGTGCGATTAGTATCGCGAGCCTCCGAGGTTTTGTCATCGCGCTCCGCCACTTGGTACCATCAGCTCCACTGATACTTCGTCTAAAGCTGGATAAACGCGACTTCATTGCATCACTACCGGCTGAAGCCGTTCTGGATTTTCGTCGATGCTGCACCTCCACCTCCAATTTAAGTCCGTTCTCCACAGCGTCAGCAAATTCTTGAAAGGAGATCGTCGGCCTGTTTGACGTCCCAACGACCGCCATGAATTCCGCGACGTACTTTTGAATTTCCCCTTCTTTTACGTCAACCGACCGGCAGAACATTTTCTCTAACATGTCAGTGACATCGTCCGCGCTGAGCTCTCCGCCGCAGTTCTTATCAGCAAGACGAAAGGCCTCTTTCAGCTGCATGAACACGGCAGTTTGCTCCGGATTCGAGTGCCAGAACGCACTCTCGTATAGCTTGTGGATTGTATCGAACCGATCGCGGACAGATGAGAGGAAGTGGTTCGTAGCGACATGCCACTTAGTCTGAGTGCTGGTGTCTTCGCCGGATCGAGATCCGGCTCGGTTGTCTCGGATATCGTGCGAGCTTAGTACGACGCGCTTTTGCTCTACCCGGGAGTCGAACCAGCACACCAACTTGAACAGTAAATAAACATTGTTGAGCACTCTGTGAGAGATTTCCAGCACTCGCTCGTGCTTATGTCGTAGAAAGGGTCCTCTCCACAAAACAGGCTCCGCTTGAGCGTCTCCCATGAGTCTTTTACGTTTCATAAGTTTACTAGGAATCTGCACTTCCAAAATGTCGCGCACTTCGGTTAATGTATCGGCTGACATTCCGATGCTGCTCGATAGATGATAGCCAAACAATGCATCGAACGCCTTTTGCTGCAGCTTCACTGTGGTTTGGATGTTCCGACTCAGTAAACTGGCTGCGCTTTGGGGGAAAATGAAAGTCTCGACGGTGATGAAAATCACGACGCCCACAGACGTTTGAGCAAGGCTCGAGTACGAAGAGATTGCGATTGCGCCTGGACTATCGGATCCATTTGGATAGCACAAATCGGTCTGACGCAGCAACGTGTCAGCGGATATGAATGCCGGCACCAATCCCGCGTATGAACTGTACTCGCCAGCGAAGCAAACGTACATTGACATGGATACCCACAGAAAAATTACCATCTCGGATAGCAGTTCGTTCAAGAAGCTTGGGTTGCACAATTGTACGAAGAAGAACTTGAAGACAGAGGGAACAACGCTGCCAGCCACCACCCCTCCAACCCGGTTCACAGTCACCCTGAAGGAGCCTCCCAGGTAATTCCCCATCACGTAAGCCACAGTCGAAGGCACCGTGGCACTGAAGCCGTACACGTGAATCGCAAGAAATACGCCAGTCGTCATCCCCAGCGTGCCCTTCAGAGTGCCCAACCAAGTCGATCGCCGGGTATAGTATGTCGGGTCAAGGAACGATCGAAGAGAAGATGCCACAAAATATGTCACTTGTCGCGCTATATCGTATCCCGAGGTGCTGTGATTGTGCTGAAAGTGTAAGAGTGTGCTGCAAAAGGAGTTGAGTGAAAAGAGAAAGAGCGTGAGAGGCGCGTTCCCCGCCACCTCCTCCACCGTTATCGCCTGCGTTCGCAGCGTCCGAGTCTGAATCTTGCGTAACCTGTAGAGTATCGTCTCAATTTGATTCTCCAGTGGTTGTGTTGTCTCCAAAGCGGTACCTTCAGTACCATGCACGTAAAAAGTGTTAAATTGGTAAAAGGTGCCAGAGATTTGGGGCAGAAATGCGTGAACTTATGAGGTGAAGATGCATGAATTGCAGATGAGATTTCGTCGAGAAGTTCGGTGGAATGAGCCTGGATACTAGAAATCTCCCGGTGGAGTACTTTCATGTAGATCGAGTGTAAACGGCCATATTTTTCAAGACGTGCAGCTGCGTGAAGAGTGCGTAGGTCTCCTATCAACGACCCAACCAAGTTGATATAGTTTCCCATGCCCGTGCGGTTAAAGGGGATAATGAAGTGGACGCCAAAGCATTGTTCCCACCACGTGTCGTCCAGTAGTGATGCCATTTGTCGATGCCTTGCTTCAATAGCATTAAATTTGCGATCAATTTTAAGCTGGAGAAAATTCATTTGCTCGACGTTGTGGCTTTTAGAGCAGTAAGAGTCAACGACAAGACCGAGTAAGCCAGCAATCTCATGCGAAACTCTCATGGAGCAAGTATGTAGCTGTTGTATAGCGCTGGATTGGCAGGATGTCACCGTAACATTTAGTCGGATGCGACCTTAGTAGCTATGGTAAATATTACGTACATGATAGGATATGGAAGCAGCATAGTCAACACAGAGATAAAACCTCCGACTACCCCCACGATCGAGTATGCCTGCAAGTTTCGAAGGATATTATCAGTCCCGAAGAACTCGTCATCTTTAGCCTTTAGCTCTGTCGGGTTGAGGGGGTTAGCAGGATTGATGATAGTTAACACTGCGCATAAAAAAAATCTAGTTAGAATAATGGTAACTTCCCTGATAAAAACACAAAACACTTACTGTAGTAAGCATTGCTCCCAAGCGCAAACTTCCGCGTGTTGACATTAAACGGCAGGAGAATCACCACAACCGTGAAGAGTGTCATCCAGGGAAGAGTTCTCAGCAAATTGGGAAGGTTGATCCAATACGCGTCCGAATTGAACGCTTTGTGAATTTCGTAGTAGTTTTCGTAAGGATTGTCGGCTCTGCTATCGAACGCTTCCACTTCGATAAACATGAAAACCACGTAGTTGTAAGCAAACGCCAGGCCTACGCCCGAAATTCCACGACAAACTTCCCGAAGCGTTCCACCCAGATTTACACCCATCGAGAAGACTACCATAACAGCGCAGTAGCTCAAGCCTCCAAGGCAATACCAGCCCGGGAAAAATCGCCATTTCTCGGTGTTTGCGCTTGCGGGATCGTAAGCTTCATCGCGTAGCTGGATGAACGAGGCCAAAATCACCCCACACGCCGCTCGAATCGCCATCTCTGCATTCAGTCGAAATCGATCTGTGGATGCACAGAAAGCAATTAAGAAGCTTTGAGCTACTACCATTAAGATGACACATTTTCTTACGCGGTAGTCGCTGCTGTTTCCGCCATTTCTCGTGTATTTTGGCCACTTTAACGCCGATACGTCCGCTGATCGTTCCCATACCATCTCGCACAATTTTTGACAGAGAATACAGCCCCGATCGCTGCGACTTCGCTTCGGCTCTCGATTCCCTGGAAGTCATCAAACCTCCCAACGATCAGTACCCACTCAGCATCAAACAATTACTTTACTGCTTAACCTACACATGGTCAGTGGACAGCTTTTGGCTCTCCATTACCGGAAAGAGCTTCGAAGTGCTGGCATCCGCGAGCTGTCCAGCTATGAATGGCGCGTCACTTCCGTTACGTTAAATTCGTAGTCGTCTCTATTTCTGGGGCAAATACAAATATGGCAACACCAGAATTTATTCCGTCAAAATGAATTCATCCACGCGCACACTCAGCATTAACACTAGCAACAATAACACCAGCAACGATGATATCCAAGTTGGATTCCAACCAGTCCAAGTTGAAGTTGTACTCACGGACTCAACCGTTCGTTGAGTCCATCTCTGCGTATCTTTGTTTCATCCAATGGATTGCGGCATACGCGTATTTTCAGCCAATGTCTGGTCGAGATGTACCACCACCCTCAAAACAATATGCACGCCCAAAAGTGAGCCCCACTGCCAGAAGATAGCCATCATCACCTCACTCTTGAATCCGCGTCAAGCCACCCAAGCCAAAGTCCAAGTGTACACACGTCGCAGATTTCCTTCAACTGCACCATGGTAGCCTGGGCGGACCGCTTCGACCTGGAGAAGCAGGTGACGTTCTACCTGTCGTACCACGACAACAAGATCAACCAGTGCATCCACTTCGCCTGCATCTGGCAGATCTTCATCTCGGCGCTCTGCATGTTCGCGTCGCTGGAGGCCTTCGCCGAGCCGCCGAGCTTCGCGTCGTGGCTGCCCTACGGCCAGTACCTGCTGCTGAACCCGTCCTGCGTCCTGGCGGGCGTCTACATGGTCTGGTACGTCCTACTGGACCACGTCGCCGGCTCGCTGGGCGCCGTGCTGGTCTTCATGAGCTACCTCTTCGCCAACTTCTTCGTGCAAGACTACGCGCCCAGCCACTTCGAGGGGCCAGGCTGGCAGATCGCGCTGGGCGTGCACTGCTTCGCGTGGATCATGCAGTTCATCGGCCACGGAGTATTCGAGCGCCGCAAGCCCGCGCTGTTCGACAGTCTGGACCAGGCGCTGGTTACGGCCCCCATGTTCGTGCTGCTTGAGGCTCTCTTCGCCTTCGGATACCGCCCGGAACTGTACAAGCGCGTGTCGGCTGCGGCCAAGGAGAACATCAAGGCGTTCCGAGCTGCGGGCAAGACGCTGTAAGGGTGAAGAGAGATAAGTGTGGTTGCTAGTTATTTTGTGGCGTTTCAATGCAACTTTTTTTTATATTTTGTTGCTTCGACTTACCGTATCCAACAAGCAGCTATATGTACCCTAGCGATGGCTGGCATCTGATGTTGTTCAAGTGCTAGTATCACTACTAAGCTCCGCAACCACCTAAGTACATAGCACTGTACCTGAAAAACTATTCATGTAAATTTAAACCACTTTAGCCGTTCTCAAGACTTGTCATGCAGTCTCGGAAAATTGGTGTAAGCTCGTAATCAACCAGTTATTAATAACGATCACATATTTTTCTCGGTGTGTGCGGTAGACGGAACTCCTGAAGCTTTGCATGATAGAGGACTAAGATGGGATTTGGGTCTGAATACTTTGCGCGGTCTTGGGCATCAGTTCGCTTTTTCCGGGGTACAGTACCGATGCGTCTCCAGTACTTCGTTGTGGCAGTCGCAGCCGTTTTCCTGGCAAGCTGTGCGACGCCTTCTTCTGCCAATGCCGTTCAGGTCCCTCCAGCTGCACGGAAGCAAGGTAACGTGCTTCTAAGGAACCTGAAGACGAAGGCACGCGACGAAGACGAAGCCGAAGAAGAGAGAGCGGGAGGGAACCTCGGCAAGGTCGACGACGCGGTGGTCGATGTTTTCGACGATGTCCCCTCCCTGATGAAGATGTTTAAGCGGTGGGGAAAACTTACCGTCGAAGAGAAGCTCAGCACTGCTGGCCTAGCCAATCTCCCTGAAAAAAGGTTCATGGAGGTCTGGGATATGTACGGACTGTACACGGCGCTCGGACCTGAAGCGTTCTTAGCTCGGCTACAGCGTATCAAGGCGAAGCCACATCCGACACGGGCATAGGTAAGCTATTATTCTCATCTAATGCTACGAATTATTTTACCAAGCACTAACTAGTTATGGTCGCTGAATTGTTATCATCAGGCGTGGTGCACTCAGAATATTATCATTCGTTCAGACCTTACTTTAGAGCTTACAACCATCTCGTCTTACTTGTTCTGGTGGTTGACGTAGCGCAGAGACAGCAGCGCCAACACTCGGAAGAACACAATGAAACCGATGACGATGCCGCAGTTCATCCACAAGTCGCTGCGTTTGACCAGGAAATCGTTCTCCAAGTAGGCCTTCACCGTTGTGTCGTTGGCCATGGCCGGAGGGGTTCCCGTCATGACCTTGCAGCCAACGTCCGAGCCGTCACCGTCACTGGGGCAATCTCCAAAGACGATGGACGACAAGATGGCGAACGTGTATGTGTGCGGCGTGATGTGGTAGAGCCACTTGTAGCCCGCCGGGATGGAGTTCGCGGGTGGATTGTACCCCATGAACAGGAAGAAGATGGTGTTCAGCAGCATAGTCAGCACCACGGCCACCTCCATGCTCGGTAGAATGTACATCATGAACTCGCCCGTGTACGCCTGCAGCAGCACGTGGAGCGACATGTTGAACCAGTAGAGGAAGAAGGAACCCACCCCGGTGAAGCCCACGGACGGGTAGTACACTACCATGAACAGCAGCGTGGCCACGAACGCGTACGGAATCTCCGCCAGACTCGACGCCATGAAGTACCAGAGCGCATTATAGCTCTGGGCCGATCGCTCCCGGTAGAACGACGCTCTACCTTCTTCCGCAATGGGTAGAATGCTGTGGAACGAGATGACGCCCACGAACGTGATGGTCATGTACATCATGCCCATGCCCGAGTTGATCCCTTGGTACGACGTGTAGTCACTGCCGGTATATGTGATGCCGATCACAATCCCCAGCCCAATGAAGATGAAGAACCGCGTCAAATTGTACGACACCGTCCGCCAGTACAAGTCGAAGAAGCGCTTGGTCAAGAACTTCATCTGCGTCAGGTTGGTGGACGCCCGTTTGTCGCCGAATTCCAGCGGTGGGAGAGCGTCGGTGACGGTCGAAACAGTCCCTCACGCTCGAAATTCATCTGCAAGGTCTGGAACTGCTCGCTCTGCTTGAATATCGACACAAAGTCCGTCTTGTCGCCGTTGTTGTTACCCACACCAGCGCCAATAACCTCCAGCATCCACGTCGCCGGGTTGTAGCTACTGCGTAGCTTCTCGACGCCATCAATCGCCTCAAAGTAGTTGACCAAATTCGACGCATTCTCACCCAAGTCACCGAAAAAGACGCTTTCACCTCCGCGTTTGAGCAGCAGAAGACTGTCGAACACTTGGAAAACCTCCGCGGACGGCTGGTGGATCGTACACACAATAGTGCGTCCTGTGTCCGCCACCTTCCGAACGCCATCCATGATCAGCTTGGCCGATCGAGCGTCCAATCCGCTGGTCGGTTCATCAAGGAAAATCACACTCGGCTGAGCCGCCAACTCCACGCCGATAGTCAGTCGCTTCATCCGCTCTGTCGACGCTCCTCGGATGATCTGGTCAGCGATAAGCCCCATGTCGAGCAACTCGAGGCACTCGTTCACCGAGTCGAACTTCTTGCTGTCCGGGACATCGGCTCCTTGTCGCAGGAAGGCGCTGAAGGTCAACGCCTCGCGGAAAGTCGAAGCCACCGAGTGCACGTCCATTTGCTCGCAGTAACCTGTCGACCGACGGATAGCGAGGTCGGTGGCTGGATGGCCATTGAGCAGAATCTGTCCTTGGATCTCGCCCTCCGTCTTGCGGCCAGCAATGACATCCATCAGCTCGTCTTCCCCGCGCCAGAAGAGCCCATTAAAGCCGTAATTGTACCTGACAACGCAAATCCGCTCACTCCTTTGAGTAAATCGATGGTCTCTTTCGGCTTGGAAGGGTCCGGAACGGTGTACCACAAGTCTCTAAACGCGATCGTCACGGGGGTAAAGTTCTTCTCTCTCGGTGGCACCACGTCGAGCACAACAGGAGAAGGAGTCTCTAAACCTCGCGGAGTTTTTGCTAAAGTGTAGCCATCTGCGGTTTCAGCATTGATGCTTTTGTCCTCGTCGTCGAGAAATACGTGTTCAGGGCCTTCGAATCGCCGGTACTCGAGGAAAAACACCGAAAGCGACATGAAGAACACGTACGCGCACAGCATGAAGACCAAACCGTACCAGATCCAGTACGTCTCGCTCGGGACTTCGAACAGACTGAGGGAGTATTTCCCCATCGTCATGCCGTACGTCTCGCAGTAGTCCACGTCACCATACACGCACGTGTCGAAGCGTGAGTCGCTGTACTGACTCACAGCCAGCGAGCGAACACACCACGCGACCGGATTCAACCAATACAACCACAGGAGATAGTCTGGAATGTTGCCCTTGGTGATGACAAACCCACCGAATAAAAGGAAGAACAGCGTGGTGGTCATGGAGATCGGCTCCACCACGTGAAGATCGGGGGCTGCAGCCGACAGGAAGAGGAAGAATGCTGCGAACGCCATGATCGTGAGGATCACAGTCAACTCGAACAACAGGAAGGACCCTGCGGTGGGGACGAACCCGCACATCCAGTAGATCATCGATCCGTAGATCAAGCTTTCCAGCACTGCAAGCGGAATTTGACTCACGGAGTTGGCCCAGACATACGACGCCGTGCGGTAGAAGTTTGCTCCACGCTGCTTGTAGAACACCTCTCGACTCGCCATGAACGTCGGGATCTGCGCCGATTGACTCATGGACAGGAACATCACGGAAGCGAAAATAATTCCGAGCACAATCTGCGCGTCCGCCGCGTCGAACTGGTAGTACACGCTGCCGTTCAGTAGCCCCATGACCACCACCATGAAGCCTCGTCCCTTCAAGTACGCCGTGTTGCGAACTGCCATCTTGATCTGACGCTGCATCAGCGCTCCAGTACTCGGCCAAAAGCCTTGACAGAATTCCGGGGAGTTATCCATGAACATTTTCTTGCTCTCAATGAGCTTTGGGGATACGGGGGCGTTCAAATCCGCCTGAAGACGCTTGAAAATGTCGGAACGAGCGAAAACTTCCCCGAACTCTGTCGGAGAACGGGGAACGACAGCTACAGGTGGTAAATCGTGTTCATACTGAACTTGTTTGTTTGTTTTGAGATCCATGAGGAAGTCCGCCACGTCGCGGTGTGGAGGGCGTTTAAACCCCATAGCCTCAAAGTATCCCAGTGCATCCTCTCGCGGTCCATTGTACATGACTCGTCCGGCGTTGAGGATCAAAACATTGTCGAAAAGATCAAAAATCTCTGGAGACGGCTGCAGTAACGAGATCACGACGGTCTTGTGGAACTTCTTGGCTTGGCTTCGCAGCGTGGCGATGATGTCGAACGCCGCGGCGCTGTCAAGGCCTGTGCTGATCTCGTCCATCATCATCACCTGCTGACTGCCGAACTGCATATCGCCAGTCGTGACGCGCTTCCGCTCGCCTCCGGAGACTCCACGCAGCATTGCATCACCTACCACCGTGTTCTGGCAAATCTGCAGACCAAGTTGCTGCGTCACGACCTCCGGGTGGTGCTTGAACATGGCGTGGGCAACTTGCATCGCAGCGGCGTTCTCAGCCGGACTACCGGTCATGATCTTCTCAGCGTCATGGTCTGACAATTCATGACCGCAACACGCGTGCGCAAACTCCAGCGTCTCCTTCACCGTCAACGTGGCAATGTGTTTATCCTGTTGGGAAACGTACGACACGAACTGAGGCAGTCGCTTGTCGCTTGGCGCTCTGTTGTACGTCATTTCTCCTTCGATCGTGATGTTCTTCTTGACTGGGAAACGTCCGCTCAGAACCTTCATCAGCGCCGACTTGCCCGATCCAGGCTGTCCCAGCACAAGCGTGATGGTTCCAGGCTTGAACACACCACTGACGTTCTTGAGGATCTGCTTCTTGACCAGGTGCTTCTTGGCGCGAAGCTTCCGAAAGCTTTTCACGAGTTCGTTGGGCAGATTCGGCAGTTCCGCGGCGCTTTCCGCCACATCCTTCACGATGATGTCCGCTGATACTGAGAGGTCTTTGAAGCGCACCTCCATCTGCGGCTGGTGGTCTCCGAACGCTGCGTCCAGGCGAGTGGCGACGTGCTCGTGCAGCGCCAAAGAACCGCGAGCCATCAGCGCCCTGCCACTTTCGTAGCCGATCTCCGGTTTGCCGGGCTCCTCATTATTAGGCAAAGTCATGGCGTGGTGTTGCAATAGCCAGCAACCGCAATCGGCTAGCTGAGTGCAAACCACAAAGAGTGTCGGCTTGGCGGTCAATTGCCGAATGAACTTTGAGACTTTGGTCGGTGCAATATCGGATTCACCCCTAGCCGCGATACAGTTGTAACGGACATTGACTTGGTTTTTGTATGTGGTGGTAATTTAGGGGGCATAATCTGGTTTATGATCTTTTCCACTCAGCATCGTTTACCTTGCTGTCGAGAGGGGGGGGGGCTAAAGAATGCAGCGCCGACTCACAGTGCATGCATGGGACCCGATCGCTATACAAAGTTCCTTCACGGTTGGGCGACAATTTTGTGCCCGAGACTATTTTTTACTCAAGAGAAGATGTTGTAGTTTACGACTTGATGTATTTTGTTGTAAACAACAGACAAGAAGAAGATGTAGAAGGTATCCTCAACATCAAAAAGAGCAAGGCGCCGTCCGAGCGTAGATCACACTTATTCACTAAGTACGAATTCCACTAATTCCGATTAGCTGCCGAGCGCAGCGAAGGCGGCCCACCTCATGGTGCGTTGCGGGCCCCCAATAGGGCCCGCCCTATCCTACATAACTAACCAAGCACGGCGAGTAGTGCAGCGAGCCGACGAGGCGAGCGGAACGGGTCCACTACTGCCGTAGCGAAGCGTAGGCAGCTTGCTCCAATAGCGGAGCGAGCTTTGCGAGCGCAGCGTCAATCAACTAAAATTCCCCGCCGCGTAGCGGCGGCGCTCGGCTAGTATACATGTAGTCTAGGACGAAGCAGTCGCTCCAAAACAAGAGCCCGAACAACCTGGTGCTCGAATTACGGACCCGAAGTACTGGAGTCGACAGAACGATATACACTCCGAAGTAGTAAAACTCGGTTGGACCGAAATGCCATGACTTTTTTAGTATGCGATAAATCCAACGATCATGATACCTCATCCGGCATTAAGGGAGACTCATTTCATTGTTGGGGGAAACAGCAACTCTCTTACTTAAGTACGCAAACTCTGCCGGATATTGCAAATTGTACAGTACCGTTTCCTCCGTTCCATATCGTTACCGTGCGTATAACGCCACGTAGCTTCATCCGGTTCAGTCTTGAAGTACTACTAGGTAGTGCGGTAACCTATCGTCTTCGCGCTCGTTTTGTTAATCTACAGCGACAAAATCGTCAACATCGCAAGAAGCAACGAGCAGCAATCCGCGAATTAATTCGATATACCCAAATGAACCTTAATGTAAAAGCAACCATCCCTACAGCGTTCAATCTTACTGGATGCACAGGAAAATCGCCACCAGCAGAGCAGCACCATTCACGAAAATGGCAAACGGAACCACACTCGCAGCTGAGCTTGACGCCGACGTCTCTGAGGATGCTGACGCCGAGGCGGACGCAGAAGAGATTCCGTCGGCAGCCGATGCAGCCGTAGAACCCGACGAAGTCCCCACTGCAGTCGAAGTCGCTGTGGATCCGTCGCCAACGTTCACTGACGAAGCAGCAGACCCTGCACTTGCAGCAGACGACACAAAATTAGACCCTGCCACCTCCGGGGCAATTGTAGCTGGCGCAGCAGTTTCCGGCCCGGTAGTAGTCGGCGCAGCAGTAGCGGGGGCTTCAGTCGACGTACCCGTGGTTGACGACGGCGCAGTGGTGCTGGGAGTTGTCGTACTGGGAGTTGTAGTCGCCGAACCGGTATTCCCAGTGTTGCTAGCCGCAGTACTCGACGGTGTCGAAGTCGTTGAGGTCGAGGGGGCAGCTGTCCCGCCAACGCAGGTCATCGCCAATTTGTCCTCGGTGCTTGCATTGTTGCACTCCTGCTCTCCAGGACACACATCCGACGAGAAATTCTCCACACACAGCATCCAGCAGGTCGTTCCGCCGTTCGGCGAGTCCTCACAGTCGCAGTATTTCTCACACAACGCGGCGTCCGTGGTCGAGTCGTGGTTGCACGTAACTTGGCACGAGTACGTGAGGTCCGACGCCGTGGCCGTGCTCTTCAGGGAACAGATCTTGAGCGAGCAACTGTTGTCTGATGCAGCCAAACGCCGTTGCGGGGGACACGCCACAGCGCCGAAAGCCTGGTGGTCTTCGCCTTCTTGCTGCATCAGGTACCGAGTCGTCTGGTTTGCGTATTGTCCAAAGGTTAGGCCAGTGTTATCCATGACCTGGTGCTCCTCGAGCAGAATCATCTTGCCGAACCACGACCGCAACAGCTTGTTGCCTTGTCCGTCCTCGTTGACCACACTAACGGTGCGTGGGTAGCGCATGCCGTGCAACACCGAGTGAAGAGGTGGCGAGGTTTTGATCCAGTCGTCAATCCCCGACCCGAGCATCAAAATGAGCTCATCCGGGTTAAGTACTGGGCGCACGATCTCCCCATTTCCAAGCTGGATGAACAGTCCCGCGTCTTGGCCTTGAGTTTGCTTGAGTTGCAGCTCGCCAGTCGGCAACACCTCGAAGTACGCAGGTGCAGTCATGGCAATCATGAGGCCGTTGTCCGTGTGCAACTCCAGCGACAAGTCGGCAACATCGATCTCCGCGTCTGAGATGTACCCATTTTCCAACTTGCGGGCGGCTTCGTAGGCGTGAAAATGGTCCAGATGCACCGAGTCCTCCAAAAGTTGCCTCGCCGTCATGGCAACAGCGCCCTTTTCCGCCACCACGTGGAACTTTTGGGTCGCGTCCAGCTCCGTGCCCACATTTGCCACGGCCAGTTCGACTGCAGCGCTGAATGCGGCGTGGACTTCGACGTACTCGGGGCAAACTGCCAGCAATTGGGCACTCTGGTCCAGGGTTTCACTTAACCGGCGGCCGGACTCGAGACTCACGGTGTAGCGGTTGGTGCCGTCTCTCAGCTGGCGGTGGAGCAGGAACTCGGCGCCCTTGCGCTGGGCTTGGACGGCGCAGTCCGCGGCCGTGCGGAGGTACTCGCTTCTCAGGTTAGAGAAATTGGGTACGTTTTGCAACGCAATGATCCCATTCTCCTGGAGCCTTGCCAGCAAGTCGACGTTGTGCGCGTTGTTGGCGGCGCTCGAGAGCTGCGTGAAGTCCACGGGAGGCACGCGGAAGTCGCGCGGCTGCAGGGCCGCAGCCAGCGGCGCCAACAGGAGAAGGCTCAGGCAGCGCAGCATTGGGGTGGGTGGAGGTGGCAACTGGGCTCTGGTCCGGTTAGAGAAAATGGGACGTCTTCGGAGACGTGAGGGGTGGGCAGCGAGTTGCAGACTGACCGCCGGTGTTTGCGGCGATTTAGAGACTAACCGTATGTTGGTTTTTGTATAGGCGGCAACTCGCCCAAAAACCACATGGCTGGCTGAGCAGACTGATTCCGCGCAGGTTGAAGGCGCCGGGTATCAAGTGCCGACCAGCTTCCACCGGGTAATTATCCGGAGTAATGGAGGACTGAGTGGCATTGGCACTTGCAGTCGAGAAAATGAGAAGCGTTTGACACCTTTCGATGCAGACGCAAGTGGCTTCACTCACCTTCGACTAAGCAGGAAAAAAAACAGTGGAGAGGAGCTTTAACTAACAACAATCTGCGCGAATATATTAGCCTGCTGGTCTTTTACCGCACGATGACACCTCCAAATCGGATCTTGCGCATGCATATGAAGTACCCACCAGAAGATCAGCTGCCTATAGTCAAGTGTGATATCATCGGGACCTTGTGTTGATTTTTTTATCGCTGGCGAAGGATGTGGCATTTTAGATGCAGAGCTCCAGGTATGTGCGGTTGTACGAGTTGACGCCGTCGTCCTCCAGCATCGGGTACGCGGGCGTCAGGCCATCTTGCGCGTACATGTAGAGCGAGTTGTAGATCTTCCAGTACACCTCGCGCACGCGGCGCGCCGGGTGGAACAGACCCTGAAGCACGTACTGCAGCACCACGTGCGGACCCAGTGCCACACGACAGCCTTCCACGGCTTCGAACACGGCGTTGATCACGTGCGGAGATGTTTCGAAAATGTTGGGCCACACGAAATTCAGCACGTGCAGCAGTGCGTCCTCGCATCCCAATCCAACCACACCCAGCGCTAGATGCTTCACCGTTGTACAAGCCGTCTGGCGATGCACCAGATCACGATCCATGAGCGCGTCCTGCAGCAGCGGCGCGACCGCGTAGATGTAATCCTTGCCCATTTCGCCGATGTACTCGAACATGAACGAGAACGCCTTCAGCACACCGTTCTGCACATTCAACTCGGGAACGCGGTATTCGTTCATCAGCGCTGGGACGACCGTGAACGGAGAACACGTTTCGGCGACGATAGCGATGGCTACAGTCGTACACACGCGGTTCTGTCGCTCCTGCACCTTCAGGTTGTTCAGCAAAGTGTGCAACACATCCTGGGGGCCAATAGCCTTGGCAATGTAGCCAAATGTGTTGACAGCAGCACGTCGGATACCCTTCTTGTGCGCCTTCAGCATGTCCAGCAGCTCAAAACAAATTCGCATCCACTCACGAGCCGAGACCAGGTCCGCACCACGATCAGCAATGCGTCCAACGAGGTCGATACAATTTTCTTGGACCTTCTCGTGGCGGTTTTTGAGAATTGGAGTGAGACGCGGAAGAAGATCCTTGATCGGCGGGGTCATCTTGCTCATGCCAATCACATTAACGATGGCTTTCAGTGCACCAAGAATGCTACCAAGCACCTCGGGGTACTCTTCACCGAGATACTCGTACAGAACAACACCCATGTGACCCATCAGCGGCTCCTGGTCGCACGTCTTCATAACCACAGCAATCCGGTTGATCAAATCAGCTGCCTGCATGCGGACCTTGGCCGGTTTGTTGTTTAGTCGCCACTTGATAGTACCGCAAATTTGCGGCAGGTAGTTCTTTGCACGAATTCCCAATGCGTTCACCACGATACCAAACCCATTCAACATCACGAAAGTGTCGTCCGAAGTCTGCTCCTGGAAAGCATAAAGGATGCCGTCAATGAGTTTTTCCTCGAGATCGGTTCCGATATCGGTGGCACCCAGGTTCGAGATAATCTTCTGGATTGCCTCCATGACCATACGGCGGTACGGCTCGCTTTCGTCCTTCAGATCATCAACCACCCGCGAGATAATCTCGCTCGCACCAACGTTGTTTGCAAGTTCCACCGTCGTCTCCACTAGCTGGCGGTAGTTGCGTCGGTCCAACGCCATGCGGCGAACCCAGAAGTGCCGGAAGAACTCAGGCAGGATCTTTTCCTTCACATAGGACGCCTCAACGCCATCTGTAGAGACACATTGCTTCACCACCTTCAACACAATTTTCTTCATTTCTTCATCAGGCGACTGGAATTCACGAATCAAGATCTCCATCACCTCGACAGTGTAATAGTTCGCATACTGCGCATCCATAAGAGGAATGATGAAGCCGATAGCCTTCAGAAACGCTGCCAAGCCCTTGCCGTGGTGCTTGCGGGTACCGCGCCAAAGTGGTCGGAGCACAGAGTCAAAGGACTCAATACCGTACGGGTGCGCAGCTTCGGCAAGAGCAGCAAGAGCAAGTGCTGTGATAGTGCGCACCTTTTGCTCATCTTCCAGGCCGTGCTCAATAATCTCCACGAGATGCTTCAAGTGCGGCAGCACAGCACAACCCATAAGAATAGCGACTTGCTGCACGATCTTGATACCAGTGTGTCGTGCTTGCCAGGACTTTCGCGACTGGCAAACAGCCTTCAAGAAAGGCAGTAACGCCGGGATACCCAGCGCCGAGGCGACAACCGCAAACGCACGGGCTGTTGTGTTACGGACGTACTCATCATCAATATCGATATCGGGGCGCATGGTGGAAATCATCGTAGCAAGACCAGCAGCCTTGGCCAGGTTCGAAATAATCTCGCGGCCCTCCACACGAGCGTAATAATCTTCGTCAATCAGCAGCGGTTCGATCACAACCAGGATTTTGTGTACATACGGTCGAACAAGATCATCCAGCTTGTAAAGCACGCGGTCGATCACCTTCACCAGCAAGTGTCTCTCTTGGTCCTCAAGCGTAGGCGCCATGAGCAATGGCAAGATCTGGTTGAATAGCCCGCCGGCGCCAAATTCACGCGCGTTATCTGTGAGCTGTCGCAGCGCACTCTTTCGCTGCGGCGGGGTACCGTTCTTGATCTTCAGCAACAAGCGCATAATCTTGCGCTCCTTGGCAGCCTCTGGGTCCAAGTCTTCCTCGTTCACCTCGTCCATAAGCTTGCCGAAGTATTGGTAGTCCTCTGGCTTGATAAAGGGCATCGAGCTGCCATCTCCACCCGACGGAGTGCCAACAGGCACTCCATAATCCTCACGGGCCGGCGTGGCCTGCATCGCAAACCCCGGCGTTTGGCCCATCGGCGTAGGAGTAGCGAGCAGCTTCCGCGATGGGGTTCGAATAGGCACATACGACGCAGGCGGGTCCAGGATCTTGTAGCCCGTAGCGGGGAACAGCGCGTCGAGCTCCTCGTCCGTCAGGGGGCGATTTCGCTCTTCAATCTCTCGCTCCCATCGCATCCGCTGCGCCAGCTCCGGCGTCAGTGCTCCACTCATGATATCGGGCGTCATCTGCACGCTCTTACCGGGCGTCGCCATGCCACTCGGGCCGGACACTGGCGTCTCATCCCACCGCGAACGCTTGCCAGTGCCTGCGGGCGTCGCGCCGCCCAAATTCACGGGGGTGGCGTCCCATTTGGACGCTCCACTGCTGGCCACGGGCGTTTCGTCCCACCTGTTCTTCCTGCCGGGGGTAGCACCCACCGCCGAGCCCGACACGGGGGTG